>BPLQ01003666.1:1534133-1545057 GCA_021605075.1 Caerostris darwini | reverse complement strand
AAAAAAAAAAAAAAAAAAAAAAAAAAAAAAAAATTATTAATATTTAGGGAAATTGTGTTATTAAGAAACATATTTTTTTTGCAAAATATTTTTAGATAATTACCAGGTTATAACATCACACGATAAAATACTTATTGCCTCATGCTTTTTTTTTCTTTCAATAAATTAATTTAATAGTAAGTATTGATATGTATGTAATACAAGATTAAAAAATAAATTTTTAAATTTTCAAAGATGTAATTATTTTATCTGATGACTATTTTTATTTAGTAATAATATTTAATAGTATTTCTCTTGGGCCTGATGGTCGATTGGCTAGTGCTCTGGCGCTCTTGTGCCACAGGTTTCGGGTTCCAGTCCCGGAGGTGCCACGGATGTTTGCAGTGGTTCGGAATCCCCCTTAAACCATAGGTCACGGTCTAAAATGTCTTTTGGGCTTAGGAATGACAGTCCTACCCCTTAAAAAGAAAACATCTCCTGTCACGAAATCTGCCAGTAGGCAGACGGCATTTATTTGCAATGGGGCTATTGCTGAAATGGTGATGGTGAGTATTTTTCTTGGATAAATCAGCCCTTTTATTAAAATAAAACATCATCTAATTTATTTAACTTAAAATATAATTTTTTCTTTAGTAAAAGATATTTTAATTGAACTGGATTTTGTGAGTGTGTGTTTGTGTGTGATACGTTGGTGAGCCTCGTTTTCTACTTATATATCTGACGGTTACGAAGTGATGACTGTTGGGGATAACTAAACAGTATTTATGTGTCGCATGAGAGAAATCCGGGACAACTCCTAGCATGATCTGCATGAATGTCGATGCGAAATGCCTTAAACATGTTGTCAAAATTACTTCTGAAATCAGTGACTAACTACAGCGCACATTTATTACAGAAATAAATAAAAACACAAACAAGTGAAAATTATTACAAAATGAAATATTATATATATATATGCATAAATTTATCTCATTTAATATTAATTTGATATAATGCTCTTTATAGTATAGCGGCACCATGAGTTACCATCAACATGATACTCGATTTCTTAGCCATATTTGCTGCAGTATACCTTCATCAATATTAGGATTGCCCTCATTGAGTTAGATTAGATGTGCCTTATACCTTTATTCGACACACAGCATCTTTAATGTCTCTTAGAAAAAAGTCGTTAGTGATGACAACAGGTATACAGGATGATGTACAAGGTATACAGGATTATGCTAAAGGATTACGTACAAGGTATACAGGATTATGCTAAAGGATTATGTACAAGGTATACAGGATTATGCTACAAGAATTATGCCAAAGAGTATGCTACAGAATTATGTACAAGGGATTATGTTAAAGATATCGAACAAAGATACACGACATGAAAAATTTAACACACTGATGGCATTGCCACCATTGATGACAGTACTAATTCACTACACCCATTCTGTAATTTTTACTGCAAGCAATGCACCACAATCACTGGCAACCACACCACTTAGGGCAATGACCGTCCCATAAAATCCAACAAAGAGAGACACCCAATTACCCCATTCATCACGTAATTGGCAAACTTCTTTCAGAAGATTTAGGGGACCATCTATTACCGCGGCCGGACAATGAGGATCAAAGTACCTGTTCCGAAGGCAAAGAAGAAGCTCTCGTCCGGATATTGGTGCAGCAGCTGGAGCACCCTGTGGGCCATCCGGGCGTTCCTTTTCTCGATCAGCTCTTGGCGGAAGTACCGGTTGATGTCGCTGGACAGGAGTTCATCGGTCGCGTTCCCGGTGTCCGAGAGCTGAAAAAAGAGGTAATTTATTTCAATGAAGATGATGATGATGATGGTCATTGGGTATTGGAACTAATGCAGTTGAAAATGGCGTAAGATACAAGTCACTTGATTTTTTTTACCCTTGCTTCATTTTAATGATGCTGATTATAATTTTTTTAAAATGTAATTTCCGTGGTTCTTCACATTGGAGTCCACGACCCCCTAGAACAATGGTCCTTTTCGATTTCAGACCCCCTTTCGATTTTAAAAATTCCCTAAAGGACCTCTACTATCAATATGAATATATATATATACACACATAATTACAGTAGTTTACATTTTGCTGTACAAATGTAATGAACATCTTTGTTTAAAAAAAATGTGTTAATCATCACAATAATTAAAGATTGAATACGATTGATTATAGTATTTATAACATTGTAAAAACAAAAACAAAAATTTTTTTTAACAAATAGCAAACAATATAAATAAAAAGGTTTGAAAAGTTAACCTGAAAATATATATATATATATAAAAAAAAAAAGTAAGGTTAATTTTTCAAAACATTTTTTTTTCACTATCCCTAAAAATTCTTTTCGTGGCCTCCCTAGTGGTTTCTAAATATTACTTAGGACTAGTATTGTCCTAGGACATTACCTTAGCGTTTTAAAGTGAATCCCGGAAAAAAAAACTTAGTTGAAATTTTGGGTTATTTGCAATCACTACCATATATATATGTTTCCAAAGTGGCTTGCAAGATCATTTGGGTTGGCCACCCCTGTTTTAGAACATGTCCTTCAACATGATTAATCATTTATATGACAATAAAAATTCAAAAAAGCTCATTTAATCAAAATGTAACAGCAAACCGAAACTCAACCACTTAGCTCTTTTTACGGAAGTATATCTAAAATATGACCTCGGTCCATTTTCTTGGTGCCATTCAATTTTGAAAAATGATATCCACTTGAAAAATAACATTATTCTTCACTAAACGATGAGTAATAATTGTTACTGCATGGATATTGTAAGCAAGTACATGTCAGTAATATGTTAAATCTATGTATATTGAATAATAATTGCTACATAAATTTAATCCTCCCACAATTATTCTAATATGCTTTTTTTTAAAAAGCAATATTAAGAAGCTATTTCTCCAATTTAATTTACCTCCAAAATCCAATTTTATTACGAAACCCCTTCATGGTTTTTATTTAATGAAGTGATTTAGAAAATAATGCTAATATTAAAGCTCCAAAGAAGCAGGGATTCGAATGGTGTGCCCCATCAAATAAATTTTACAATGGTTTTAAAGATAAACGTAATAAATGTTTATCTTGATTTGTTTTTCAAATTTAAGGCCCCCCACCCCTTTGAACAATGTCGAATCTGGTGTATATTTGTGCACATATGCACCAAATGACATGTCCAAAAGTCCTGGTATAGGTAAAAAAAACCATCTGGTATCTCACAGAAATGTGAAGCTGTTTATAAAATAAATAAAAGAAAAAAAATTTTTAATCGTCTAATGCCGATGTACAGTTTACCCATGGGTGTCTGCATTTTTGGTATTTGCATTATTTGTACATGAAATGGCACAAGACAATGTCAAAAAGAGTGTTCGCATACCAAATTGTCGGATTTGAGCACACACGCGATTTTTTTTGTTTTCCCAGTGAGCGGACTGCATTTGATCGTCTTCATGAACTTGTATGCCTGATTTTTGTAAAAGAGTTGACGTAAACATTGTTGGTCTTGTACTTGTTGCGCGGTCAAAGAGGAATCGGTAGGAATTTTGTTTCGAAGACAAATTTGCATACTACTTAAAAAAAGTTTATGTAAATTTTTTTGATGGCTGTACAAAATTTTTTGAGGTGTAGCACCTCGACGATCATAACGTCTCAATTCAGATTTAACAATCTCTGAGTAGGTGGGAGGTTTCTTTCTCGTAAAACGACGCATATCACCACAGTAGATTCTTGGGTAAGAGAGCTCTTTTGCAAGATCATCAAACAATACTGACAAAGGCATTTGGTCTTCACCAGGTGCTAATGCCAATCCAGCATCAATGTTGGTATTGAGTTTATTAATGACCTTCTCGGCTGGATTTATGAATGGGTCGTCATAATCATCGTCGTCTATATCAGACTCATCGTTCTCTTCCGAAGAGATAGGATTCAGGTCAGCGAAAGCATTTGAACCTTCAGGAAACGATTCTGTTCGAAATTTTTCGAGCCATTCCAAATCGATATTAACGTTTTGTGATTGGTATAAAGGCTTGTTCATTAGATACAAAGCCGCATTGTAAACACGATTGGGATTAACCATTGATACATAAAGTGCGATTTGAAAGAGAGCCGTTTCTTCAATTTCACGTAGATAGTGGCTGAATCGTTTACATTGCGAGGAAGACAGTCGACCGATTTGTGCAAGTCGTTAGGAACGTTCGTAACGGATCCCTTGATACCATATTGACGATCCCGACCAAACTCTCGTATTTGCATGAAAGGGATACGAAGAGCAACCAGACGCTCTTCCAAGTCATTCAACTCAGACAAACAGGAGGGTTGCTCAGGATATCGAAAGCCGTAATTGGCTGCAAGATTTGGAACGTGGCGTTTACGAATATGATCACTGCACGTTTTACAAAAGTCAGCTTCATCCAAGTCGACAGAGAAAATTATTGCAATTTGATTTAAAGAAACGTTCTTCGACTTTGAGCCACTGTTTCTCATGAGAGTAGTCCTTTAAATCGGAATGAGTATTGTTCAAGAAGCAATGGGAGCAGGAAGGAGTAACTGAAGAGGACGAATTGAAAGTATCCTTGAGAGGACAAGAACAGGAGGGAGAGTAAAGAGAAGGAGTTTGAACACATTTCGTGTGTTTAATATTGTCATCGTGAGGGTTGATAGCCTGTTGACGCTTGAGAGCTCGACGCTGCCTTTGAAGGGCATTTTGGCGGGCACGAATTTCAGGCTTCGAACGGGCTATTCTTTTCCTTCACGATCATGCGTTTTAACATTGTCTTCCATTGTTGTCAACATTGTTTCCAATTTCCATTGTTTCCTTTTTGGCATAACTTTATTTCGGATCGGACATCATTTCAGGTCGTTACCGAAAACAATACCCATGGGAAATAATAATAATATTAAAAAACTTATATAATAGGTATATACAATAATTTATTTCATTAAATTAATTGAAAAGAGTACCGTTTGTTGTAATAGTTAAGATGGTTTCCACAATTTACTAAAATCTCACGACGTAGAACGCCAGCCAATCGAAAAGCTGAATGGGCAGAATATCATGATTCCAGATTGTTCAGACGTTCTAGGATATGATATTTTAGTATCCGGTGGAAACCCGCTTTAAGAAACAATGATAGTTTTTAAAGCTAGAAAGTGGCCCGTAGTTTAGTGTGTGGGCTGATGTCCGATTGGCTAGCGCTCTGGCGCTCGGTGTCACAGGTTTTGGGTTCGACTCCCGGCGGTGCCATGGATTGTTTGTAGTGGCTCGGAATCCACTTTAAGCCATAAGTCCCCGTCTCATATGACCATAGAGAGTCACAGAACCCAATCAGACTTCTTCCCCATATCATTATGAAGCTGTAAAGGGGCAACTCAAATCTAGGCCCAGTTGTGTGGTGTGGCAGTTGTAGTAGTCAATAATATATTTAGAATAATTTATTTTGCGTAAATTATCAGTTACTTACTACAGTTATTATTATCATTTTTGATAATTGATAATAATAATCCATTATCGAATACCATTGCTGTAGAATTGAAATAATTTTCCATACATTCTAACTTTTGCACTTCTTATTTTTCCATGACAAAAACGAATGTCTTAAAAATTTGTAAAGCACTTTATATGTAAAAATTAAATAAAGTAAAAAAATCTATACAATATTGTTACAGTGCAGGCTTATAATAGAAAAAAAAAAATCAAACGCGATATATGAGACAAATCAAAATCACATTTGAAAACCAGGAAGAATTGACGACCGACTTGCGCCATTTTCAAATGCAACACCAACTTTATACATCTCAATCAAAATGTTATTTTTGTCCTCTAATGAGTATTTACGTTTAACTTTGTGTACACCTCAGGCGATACATCACAAAACATTTACGGATCATTTAAGAGTATAAAAGGCTGATAGGAAGAAAATAAGTTAATGGGATATATAATGAGGAATCACAACTGAATGGGTACTGCGACCTAATGATGAATCCCTCGCATGGTGTATCTAGATGTTGTGAATTATCGAACAGACACTCATTAATACCATATGGTAAGTGTTCTTATTACAGCACGTAAGGCTTTGAGATCTTTCAACATGGATGCATTAATCCAGGGGTGGCCAACCCGCCTTGAACATTTTTCCGGCCCGTGAGATGTATCACACTTACACAAAATATATTTATTTTATAATGGCCAAAGTAGTGTAAATCAATGTGTTTAAAAATTACATTATGTGTGTATCCCTATATTCAAAAATGAACTGCAGAAAAGATGAGACAAAATTAAGTTTGATTTTAAGATAATATTCTTGTGACTATATGATAGATATTGCCTGTTTTATTTATAAGTTCGCAGAATGATTAAATTATATGCTGAGAACTCACGATGAGAGCGCATCGATTTGCAAAAGCTAAGTGAAAGAGTGGGAAAACACATATCGCACGAGTCAAATAAATATTTTTTAACGAATTCATTTTATTTATTTCGTTTATATTTATATATTTTTTACATTTCATTTTCAGTGGGATATATTTCGTTACAATGTGCCTTTAGTATCATCATTATTATATTATCTATGTTCACGTGTAAGAATAATAACTCATTATGTTTCCATTGTTCACTCCAAAAAAATATCTATAATTGGCTTAAATCTAATATGGGGATATATCGCGGAGTTAGGATGCATTGCCATAGTGGCCCCCAAGATCACTTGGGTTGGCCACCCCTGCATTAATCTTTGGATACTTGAGAAGATTGTTCACATGTAGAAGTTACTTTGGAATATTTCTTAAGAACAGAAATTTGAAATCTGTTTTAATGTTAGAATACGTTGTATATATATATATATATATATGAAATGAGGAGTCGGCCAAAAAACTTCCGACTAAAGAAGAGATTTTTTTTATACCAATAACCGACTCCTGACACAAATTTTATTTTCTTTGTAACAATGGATTTAGAAAAAATATGAGAAATAAATTTTATGACTTAAGTCGAATTCATAAATGTGTGAAAAAGGTTTTCTTCATTCACAAAATATTAATGCAATGCGTTTAAACCTTCTTTTTTTTGTTGTTGCCAAAAATAAAATGTCTTCTATAAGAATTTTTTTTTCTGTCATTGTTGATCCCAAATAGCTTTTTATAAGCCTCAGTGCTGGAAAAAGTCTCTCAACACTTACTTGGCTTGCTGCTAAAGCAGTCAATGTCTCAGGTAATGGTTATATTAGAAAAAGATGTACACAAAGATACAATTCAAACCTGAAGCCTGTGATACCAAAGGTCATCAGGCCGCCAAAATTTTTGAGGAGTCAGGAATCGATATAAAAATCCAACTCCCGACTCTTTTTAATACTCTATAATTTTCAATTTTTCAAAATTCTTAGGATTAATATTAAAATTAAATGCTAATTGAAGCAGACAATTCAATTGTATCCTTCAATAATACAACCAGTAGCAAATGTAATGACTGATTCAGCAGCATACCAAGTCTTTACTCAGTACTGGGAGTTGTAAAGCTCTGTCTTGGATCCACAATGATAGAAGATCTTATAAAAGCTATTCTATTATTAAGAAAGAATTTAATGTATTACATATAGAGCATTTCTGTGATTAAAATGTACAATTTTCTTTTGCTTGTCTTCAGCTATTCAATACTTTGATATCTTTTAAGAAAGCGCAAATACTACATTTTTAAGATAGTAAAAAATACTTTGCAAAAGCAAAAAAAAAAAATGTTTTTAGAAATATGGGAATTCAATAAAAGCAATTCAATTTAAGTTAAAGATTTTCTAAGTTCTATGAGTCAAGTTCGTAGCTCATAAAATTATGGTAAAGTGTCAAGATAAAATAGTCGTCTTAGGAATCATACATTTTTTTTGACCGATTTTTGGTTTTTTGACCCACTCTTAATAGTAATAGTTCAAAAATTCAAAGCCAGTATCAAACGTATCAGTTCAGCAATTAGCTTAGCAACATTTGTGGTTTAATTTCAGTATAAATCGAAGTATTTTTTTTTCCAAATATTTATTTTTAAGTGTAGATTTTTTTTTTCTTTATAAAGATTGTAGAATCTAAAAGCGGAATAAACAGTCTAAATTTACTTTAAAAATAATTTGAATCGAACAGTCAAACAAAAAAAATTTTTACAAAAATACTTACCACATCTGGATTGGTGAAGGAGGCGGAAGTGATGTTGCGACAGTTGTAATGTCGTACCAGATCTTCAGTCCCATAGAATGGGGAAGGACGGCCGTTCCTGAGTTCTTCGAGTCGTACTAAAGTTTGGTTTAGAGCGAACAGGACCTATGACAAAGAAAAACAAGATTTCATATTTGCACGGATTACTATAATTTCACATTAAAGGTGATTTTAAACACGATACCAAAATCTCGCGTCTTAATACACTAGCCAAACATTTAGTTCTCCTTGAGTTCCCAACTAGTTGACGAGTTACGACGTGAGAGTGTAGAATAGGGTAGGAACCCTTGTTAACCTGATCATAACTTACTGACAAGTACACGTATACATACAAGGATAAAAATTCAGTTATTATCCAATTAAACTGTAATAAAATAAGCTTTTTACTGAATTACCTTTAATGCCACGCTGCCTGATGGCCAATTGGCTAGTGCTCTGGCCTTCTACCACAGGCTTCCAGTTCGAATTCTGGCGGTGGCATGGATGTGTGAGAGTGGTTGGAAATCCACGTTAAAACTGTAGGTCTCGGTCTAATCAGCCTAAAGTGTGCACAAAACGACCGTAGAGCGACAAACCAAACCTTAATGTCCTTGTATTGGTAATTCAAATTGTATGCGTTCAGGCTGCGTTCACAGATGATTCGAGAACTCCAGATGGAACCAATTCGTTAAAGGCCTTAACCCGGAGGTCAACTCCCTTTATTATATTAACCGCCACTTCACAAAAAAAATAGATAAAATTCCACCCATATTGGGAAATAATGGTATAGTATACACTCCCAGAGAAAAAGGGGATGTCTTCGCCGACAACTTAGGATTATCATTTCAAGAAAACTCGGAGCCGTACGACAAGGATCACATCTTTATGGTGGAAAACAAAGTAGAAAATTTCATCTCCAACATCTCGTATTCATCAACTCCACCTCTCATCAGCCCTAATGATGTCACGACTATAATAAAAAAACTCAATATTAGGAAATCCTCTGGCCCAGATGCCATTCCGAATAAAGCTCTACAGTGCCTCCCTCTCCCAGCTATTACATTTCTCACCAAAATCTTCAACAGATGTATTATCAATCATCACTTCCCGGACTCATGGAAACATGCAACAATAAAGATGATACCTAAACCAGGCCAGGATCATAAATTTCCACAGAATTTTCGACCCATCAGTCTCATTAGTTATGTTGCGAAAATTTTTGAAAAAATTATCCAGAAAAGAATTTCCATCCACTGTATTGATAACAACATCTTTCCTGCGGAGAAATTTGGGTTCCGTCCCCATCATTCAACAGTTCATCAACTTTTAAGAGTGACTAACATTGTTACGGAAGGTATGAATGACAAAATATTAACCGGCGGTGTTTTTCTTGATGTTTCAAAAGCTTTCGACCGATTATGGCACTGTGGCCTCGTCTTCAAAATGATTCAACTTAAATTCCCTCATTACCTTATCCATATAAAATACAACTTTCTCCAAAACAGATCATTCAGTATCAGTATCGACGGGGTCTTTTCTCGTATTGGTCAAATCAAAGCTGGCACCCCTCAAGGTAGAGTACTCAGCCCAATTCTTTACAACATCTTTACGTTCGACTTTCCCCAAATTCAAAATGTGAGTACTTGCCTCTTCGCTGATGACTCAGCAGCCCTGGTTCAGGGAACTACTGTCAGATTCGTGACAAGAACTCTTCAAAATTTCCTTGACTCCCTGGAAGAGTGGCTTACACTATGGAGAATCTCTGTCAATATAGACAAAAGTAAAACCATCATTTTCAGAAAAGGTCATGCTAGATCTCCATATGAAGATATTTTCCTGTTTGATGATCCGATAGAATGGGTCAATCAAGTCAAATATCTTGGCCTAATTCTCGACAGCAAATTAACATTCTAGAAACATCTTCACACTGTAAAGACAAAATGCTGGAACAAATTACATCTTAGTTTGCCGTTAATAGGAAAATATTCTACTTTATCTTTAAAAAACCAAAATTCTTTTATACCAATTCCTTAGACCAATCCTGACTTATGCAGCACCCATCTGGGGCCTTGCTGCAAAAACAAACAGAAACAAAATCCAAGTTATCCAAAATAAAATTCTTAGAATAATTACGGGAGCTCCCTGGTTCATTCGAAATGACGTGCTGCATCATGACCTACAAATAGAATCAATAGACGATCATATTGCGAAGCTTTCAAGAAAGTTGTTTCTAAATATCAAGAACCATAAAAATAATTTAATTAAAGCTCAACTATTCTTCGCCCACAACGAAGGTAAATACCATTATCCATATTACACTATAGGATGGAATCACGACCTCAAGCCTCCCTAATTTCTTCTATGATCCATCTTCAACACTACTCTTCAGTTCTAAGAAATCTCCTATTGTCCTCTCTTCTGCCTTGGCAGTGTGTACTGCGGAACTATGTTAAAAAGACAAAAAAACAAAAACATTCCATTTCTGAAAACTTCAAACTCTACCCTGCAGTAACAAACTTTACTTCCGATCTTCAGTTTCAAATGTTGTTCGTATGTTTTCTGTCTCCTTAAAGTTTTTATTTTTTATTTTTGTGATTGTATATTTGTATATTTATAATTCATATTTATTTTCATTATATAAGTGTTTATATATGTCTGTCTGCTATGTATTTACGTATTATATGCTTCTATTGGGCATTTATGTATTTTGATATTGCTTGATTGTCATCTCCTAGTTTGG
>BPLQ01003666.1:1511054-1534033 GCA_021605075.1 Caerostris darwini | reverse complement strand
TATATATATATATATATATATATATATATATTTAACTTCTTTCCATCCTATTAACTGTTTGCTTTAAATTTTTTAATTCCTGCTAATTTTGTGATACTTTGTTTTTATTATATTTGAATTCTGAGCAGATGTGCACTACGTGCACAGGTACTCGACTCTCCTATCCAATCTGGTAGTAGATGATTCGATATTATATGAACGAATTTAAATAACTATTTAAAGAAGCTTATCAAAAATGTATCTTATAATTAATTATATTAATAAATTCACCCAACATCCTATGTAATAATCCCATAAAATTCCATCCTATAGAATCCTATAAAATTCCATCCTATAGAATCATATGTAAGTATCCTATAACATCCTTGTCCTAATCCTATAAAAATCACTCAACATCCTTGTAAAAATCCTATACTATAAAATATACTATCAAATATTTTTAAACGAAACTAATTAACCGAAAACAACTTAAAAACTTACAAAATCAAATTTCACATAAATCCATCAACCATAGATTAAAACAAAGTATCTCTGACCACAGACAAAGAAGACTCCATTACGAAAACAATGACAAATACGACGAAAACGAATAACAATGACGGGGGGAATTGGGAGGAAGACATCTCAGATTCGAAACCCCAATCTCCGAAAACATCCCCTCCCCCGCATCCAATCCCACAGGAAACCGGATTCCTCGAGGCATGCTTTGTTAGACAATCCCTGCCTTTTCTGTGCGGAAATGACACTCTTCCGGTGGAATTTTCCTGTCAATCACCCCTTCGTCCGACTCATCCCCTGAAATAAAAGAGACCGGAGATCGAAACGTCGGGGACTGAGGGAGGGAGGGATGGGGCGCTGATTTAGTTTGGAAACGCCCTATTAATTACTGACTCCGAACTCCTTTAGTGCTGTGGTTCGTTTGGGTAAATGAAGAAGAAGTTCTCGGAAGGAACTGGGGTACACCCATTTTCTGAAAAATGCAGAGAGTGTCGTATAATTCCGACTAACCAATGGATTATACGCAAAAATTTTTGGTTTAGTTTAGTTTGTCGCTCTACGGTCATCTTGTGCACAATTTAAGCTAACCAGACCGGGACCTACAGTTTAACGTGGATTCCGAACCACTCACAAACATCCATACCACCGCCAGGATTTGAACCTGAAGCCTGGGATACCAAAGGCCAGAGCGCTAGCCACTTGACCACCAAAACTTTTTGGGGTGCAGATGCTCATACTTTAGGTTTTAGCAGATTTTCATACTTTAAACTTACTTTAAAACAAGTAATATAAAAACAAATTTTTTAAAGTCAATTCCTACTTTTTTTTTCACTCTATTGCAGAAAGACCCTTTATAAATAATTTCCATTCCTTTTTTTAAGTTTATCTGGCGCCATCTATTGGTAGACATATGCAACTTAAATCTAAAAAAAATTAAAATTAATTAATTAAATTTAATGAAAGAATTCATATTTGAAAAAACTGTATTAACGTCCAGTGTCATCCACTACAAGTTCAAAAAAAAATGTATTTGAGTGGATGAATAAAAAGTATTTCATGAACGATTGAAAATTTAAACAAGATAAAATAGGGAGAGTGTGAGCTAATAGAAGGAATTGAATAAAGTTCCGATCGCTTTTTCTCTTAATTCCATTGCGTCATTTTAAGAAAAATTAGACATTTACTGTAAAATGAATCTCATTATACATAATTCACTAGGTTCGAGAGTTCAGCTAAGTATAGTTCGACCACTGATTGCGTGGAATAGTAAACATCCGCTCGCAAGCGGAAACGGGCGAATCTTTTACTTGTTAGGGGTGCTAGGCAGATAGACGTGAGGCAGAGTAGTTTTGAAAGAAAAAAAAATAGTTAATGTGGATTTTTTTTCATCTAATTTTCTTTTTGATATTATATAATTTTAAATTTTAATTATTAAAAATTGAAAAAATAATTGTAATTGTTTGTGCGTCTTTTTGAATCCGTCCGATTTTGTCATCATAACCATCATCATCAGTGGCGCAAGACACCCATGGTGAGCCAAGGCCATCGGCCTACTGGCAGATTTCGAGACAATAGATGTTTTTCTTGTTACGGGGTAGGGTTATCAACCCTATTCCCAACGCTTTACAGACATATTAGACTGGGACCTACGGTATAAAGGGGAGCCACTACAAACATCCATGGCACCGCGGGGACTCGAACCCAAAAAACCTATGGCACTGAGCACCAGAGCGCTAGTCACTCGGCCATCAGGCCCCCTCCGATTTTGCCAATTCCCCTTAATCGATACATATAATGTCAGAGTCCCCTCAAAATACGTTTCTTAAAATGACGTAGTTGTTGTTTTTGTTGCTGTATGTTAAAAAAATACAGAAAAAAATCCCGTTATGGTCTCTAACATATTGGCTATAATTAAATTACAACCTCAAGATTTCATAATTTCAAAAATTTTAGGAAAAATAAATAACTGAAGATTATAATTAGGTTAATTTCTATTCTTAAAATTTCTTTGATACTTTGACAGCGATAAATCCAACACACTGTGATTGAAAGTAAATAAATAATAAGTAATCTCCAAAAATAAAATTCTTAATTTTAACATACTTGACTTGACTTAACGTGGTTTAATTAGTCGCTTTGAGATTAATGTTCTCGTAAGAATACGAATCCAAATAACAATAACATAGGCGGCCTGATGGCCAATTGGTTTTGCTCTCTAGCCATTAAAGCTACAGGCTTCAGGTTCGAATCCTGGTGGTGGTACGGATGTTTGTGAGTGTTTCGGAATCCACGTTAAACTGTAGGTCGCGGTCTAATTGGCCAAAGTATGCAAAAAATGACCGTAGAGCGACAAACCAAATCAATCTTTCAAAACATTTATTTTTTCTAATGCAGCTGGCAAACACATCTTTCAAAGCATAAAAGGTCGAATTGATTACTTGTTAGGGATGCTAGTCAGATAAGCATGGCGCAGAGTAGTTTTGAAAGAACAAAAATATATGGAAAAAAAAAAAAAGAGGAAGAAGACGCAGAAAATTCAACCGGAAAATAAACCGCATTGTGTGGCAACTCAGATGAAGAATTTTTTTAAGATTTTGTTATTAACAACTCTGCAGTGATTCCATTTGGCTTCATTCACGTG
The DNA here is from genome assembly GCA_021605075.1 of Caerostris darwini. Taxonomy (NCBI): domain Eukaryota; kingdom Metazoa; phylum Arthropoda; class Arachnida; order Araneae; family Araneidae; genus Caerostris; species Caerostris darwini. The sequence continues at coordinate 1,530,894 of BPLQ01003666.1, read as the reverse complement.
AATAAGCATCAGAAATCAGTATCTTTGCAAATATTTTTCTCTTTAAAAAAAAAAAAAAAAATTTATTTAAATTTAATTAAAATTTTTTAAAAAAAAAAAAACCCAACATGTCTAATAACTCTTCTACTAATGAAATTCATTTAGAAAAAGAATCCATACAACCTTCAAAAGACAGTAACTTAACAAGCACTGTTCGAAATAAAGATGAAACCAAAGCAACCGTCATATCGTCATTTGAGAATGTGACTTCCAGTGTGGGTGATATACCACCCAGTAAGGATGACATTTCTGGTACGTCAACCTCTCAGACCACAGATGAAAGTGAAGAAGGAAACGATTCATTCAAGATAAAAGCGTTTGGTCCTTCTGAAGACAAGTTATACGGCGTAGATGATGCACCAAAAGGCAAACCAGAGGCCATTCCTGGTTCGTTCACTGCTCAAATTGTGGATAACATGATAGAAATTATCACTTCAACTATGAAAAGAACTACCATTTTAGAGGATGCAATTTCCATCGGAGCTGTTTTGCCAATATGTCGGTCAATTGATATGTCTACCTCTCGAACAACAAGTGAAAGTGAAGGAAAAAAAGTATCCTCACCAATTATTTCTGAGAATACTTTTTCCAGCATGACTGATATCAAGATGGAGGATTTGGATTCCACCATACAAAAGGTGTCCTCATATTTACAATCGCACATTGCTGAACAACGTATACTTTTTAATGATGATGTAGATAATACCGATAAACACTTAAATTTTATTTTTTGGGATTCATATGGCAGGCGCTACACTGAGGAACTTGTGTTTGCCATGGATGTTATGGCTGTGATTGGACGTCTGAACCATATGCCATTTGATGCCAACAAGTATACAATAATTGGTGACAAACCGACATCACCTTGCGACGAAACTGTAAAAAAAGCCATTGAAAAAATATGGGCTTATGTGAAAGATGAAACCAAAAGACTTTTTGATGAGAGAACTTTTGTACAATGTTCTGATGTCCAGTTGCTTATTTTAAAGTTAGCAGAAGATAATGAACGGCGGGTGTATACCGACACACGCTTTCTGTCTTACTGTGTTGTACTGAGCGAATTGGCAGTATACGCAGCCCAGATTGGATTTGAGAAGGTTCCATATTTTGCACCTCTGGTCATGTGTTCAACTGTAAAAAATATAGAAAAATGTGGAATTTTCCGGTTGAAGTTTTGGCAAAGTATAGTCGAAACTTCAAATAAAACCGTAAGAATTCGGCTTGGAGTTTTATGAAGAGGGAAAATCATTTATATTATCTCTGGTAATTAGATTTTATAATACTGCTTTTAATGTTTTTATTGTGTTCTAAATGTTTCCTGTGTGCTAGAGGGACTAATTTTTTTTCTCTAAAATAAAAATTTATTTTGACTAAAAATTAAAATGTGTTTGATTTAGTTTTTTAGCACTTCTGAAATTTTGAGCTAGTGTTTGATTGTAATTCTCAATGTTCTTTTTATTTCTTGCTCCCAATTTGTAGTGGATCTAAGATATTAGATGCACTAAAAGTTGGAGAATTACAATACACTTTTATGCAATTCTTTAAACTGAATAAATGAGACATCGTGCTTAATTTTTCACCATTTATTACATTTTTCGATTAGGACTTCTTCAGTAAAATAGCTGTATACATATTTTAATTCATTTTTAACATAAATTTTTTAAAGAAAATTGTATGGTAGCAATTAATTTAAACACGACAAAGTTTATGCAGTAATGTTTAATATTTACTTTAGAATATTTTTTTTAAGATACATAAGACGATGTTTTTCTTTTACATTGCATGACTTAAGGCTACTTTGCATGACTTAAGTTATTTGATGTAGGAATTGCATTAATAATTGACGGCTTGTAGTAAATAATTTAAACACTGATTAATACTGAAATACATAAATGCAATCTGGATTAGATGCAATATATACTTTTTTCACTGGTGCAACAGCCCCATGGTGCACCGTTTGCCTACTGGAAGATTTCGAGATAGATGTTATCTTTTTACGAGGTGGAGTTGTCAGTCCTAGGTCCAACAGTTATATTTAAACAAGGACCAACTATTTAAGGTGGATTCCGAACCCCTATAAACATTCATGTCACAGCTGGAACTCGAATCCAAAAACTGTGGCACTAAGTTCCAGTCACTCGGCCATCAGGGCCTTAGATGTAATTTATACGTAAATGTAAATGTAACAAATTTAATTTTCTCTTTTCTTTCTCTACCCCGTACTAAAACCTGTTTAAGATCGCCAGATTTGACTACAAATCTGTCCTTTACTTCCGCCTATTACTCAAGATGTTTAGGAAATGGGACGTTGCTATTCTAAATGAATAGTCATGCTAAAGAATGATGTTATAGTTTAGCAGGGTTTGATGGGATGGTACATCTCAGCAAAGTTTATGATATCCATCTATTTGACAAAGATTTTGACGCAAGGATTAGAATGTTGTACTTAAACCAAAGAGGATTTATACCCAGATACCACTTTACAAGTAAACACAGTATAATAGACTTTCAAGTCCCTATAATGATCCCCAATTAAGGGATGATAGATATCGAACTTCCAAAATGACCTTCACCTTTACTCGCGTTCGTAGCATAACTTCAAGCTACACGGCGCCCCTGGGTAGTGCTAAGTGAGTAACGTCAATACAGCCCTTGCTTATGGGATGAAGATTAAGTGTTTCTGTACTGCCAGCTGCATTAGAACAACAACAACATGAAAAGTAAGGTATCATTCAATGTAAAAGGAATTTCATTATAAATAACACGAAGTTCTAGAGCTCAGGAAAAATTCCTATAATATCAGTTTTCTCAAAATAGCTTGGACATTTGCCATTTTTAGAAACCTATTTTTATTTTTTTTATTTAATTTTTTTTTTTAATATATTTTTTTTTTATTAACAAATCATGATAAAAATCGATTTTCTATATCACAATTCGAATATGCCTTAAACATGGCCTAAACTGTTTATAACTTCAAAAATTGCAGGGAAAAATAAGCAATTGAAAATTTTAATTGGGTTATTTTTCTGTGTTTTTAAAAAAAAAACAAAAAAAAAAAAGTTTTCTTCTAAAGTTTTATATAAAAATAACGATATATATATCAAACTGTTAATAAAATAAAACAAAATAAAGAACCTCAAAAATAAAATGTAATATGAATATGAAATGATGAATTCAAATAACCAAATGTTTGAGGAGGAATAAAAGCGCATGCGTAGAAAATTCAGATCGAAAATAAGCCGCATTATTTGAAAACTTGCGTAAATATTATCCTCGAGATACTGCAACCTGATAGCCAATTGGCTAGCGTTCTGAACTTTGGTATACCATACGCTCCAGGTTCCAATCCTGGCGGTGGTATGGATGTTTGTGAGTGATTCGGAATCCACTTTAAATTGTAAGTCCCGGTCTGTTTATCCCTCGTGTGCACAAGAAGACTGTAGAGCGACAAAACAAACCAAGCAAAATCTCGAGATAATATTATTAAATCACTTTAGAATGTTTCCATTTGGTTTGTTAAAAATTAATAGCGAGATATTGATATCTTAATAAACATTTTTGAAAAGTACTTTTTTTACCAAAATTATAAAAAAATTGTTTTTTTCTGTAAAATAATATTCAACATGTGTAGTAGTTTTTCTGTGGATGAAAATTATTTAAAAAAGGAATCTCTTCTACCTTCTTAAAGGCAATAGCACTGCAAATTCTACTACAAATACTGCTGGAAATAAAAATGAAATCGAAGCAACTGTTATGGCATTCGAAGCAGTACCTAATTCATTTCAGAATGTAGTTGATACATCAATAAATAAACCGATAGTTTCTGTCGCGTCTGCCTCTCAAATTACAGATGACTCAACTGAAGGGAAAAAAACTGATTCATTCAAGATATAAGTGCTTGATACTTCCGAAGTTACGGCATAATTAATGACCAAAAAGGTAGACCAGATATTTCTGGTTTGCTCACTGCTCAAACTCTGGATGAAACTAAAGAAATTTTCACTTCACCTATGAAAAAACCACCATTATTTTCGAGAATACAACTTTCAACAAAGCTGATTTGTCAACCTATCCATCAACTGATGTGTCTGCATTTCGATCCACAACTGAGAGTAAAGAAAAAAGTACTTTTCACCGTAGACGAAATTCAATTATTTCTGAGAATACGTTTTCAAATGGAACTGACATCGAAATTGAGGATTTGGATTCCACCATAGAAAAGGTAAAGACTTGTTTTAAATCAACCTTTCTAAACAGTGTATTCGTTTAAATGGAACAACGGATAAACATTTAGACTTTTATTTTTATTTATTTTTTATTTTGGTGATTATATGGCAGGATTTTTGGAGTTTATATGGCAATCACTAGACTAAGAGTTTGTATTCGCCATGCATGTTATGGACATTCGAACCATCAACAATTTGATGCAAACGTATTGCATCAATTGCTGATGGTTCAAAAGTAATCAATTACTGATGATTCAGTAATTGATGACAAATCACCTTCACCTTGCGATGAACGGCCTGATGACCTGTCTTTGGTACCACAGACTTCAGATTCGACTCCACGGGGTGGCATGGATGTTTGTGAGTGGTTCGGAATCCACGTTAAACAGTAGGTCTAGGTCTATAGGTAATTTTTTTGGAGTTTATATGGCAATCGCTAGACTAAAGAGCTTGCATTCGCCATGCATGCTCTTTAGTCTTATGGTCTTTACTCTTTTAGTTTATACTCTCTCTTTGCATGTGATGACTCTCGCTGGACATTTGAATCATCGGTAATTTAATGCAAGTGTATTGCATCAATTGTTGATGGTTAAGATGTCCAATATTGAGTAACTCAGTACCCTCGGAGCTACTGGCCTCGCCTACATCTCCTGAAATGAGTACTGTGCGTGTATAACTGTGCTCAAAAAGAAGGACATCTTTATGATGCATACACCGCTGCGTTGTCTGGCCAATTCCGAGATGAATAGGACTTTACTAAGATACGAATCCTTCATGAAGAGCTGCAGTATGCAATGAGAGAGGTAAGCAAACTTGAGTTTTGCTCATTGCAATTTTGTAAAAAACATAAATCTAATAACTCTAAATATCAAGTTACACGCAATGCTGCTGATCTTAATAAAGTAAATGAACATGATAATGATGGATTTGCAATGCACTCTAAAAAACTTACTGCTAAAGTTAACTATACTAAAAAGTCTCAAAATTTGGTTGAAACAAAAAATTCCTTTGATACGAATTATTCCGTCGATTAATAGGAGGAGACCCAGGACTCTAATACTTCCCCAGTCGACAAAAAAAAAAAAAAAAATGCCGCTTATTATGATAAAACCGACAGAAAAATCTAAAAACTATGCTCTCCAATTTTGACAAATTTTTAAATCTATAAGGAGGGTAAAAAAAACTGTGTATCAAATTTTATTATTTATTTGATAATTATATAATTATATATTTTTGCTGACAATTATGGTATTTTAATTGTGTTTTTGTATAACCATGAGAAAAATTTCTCTAAAACGCAAATTTATTTAAAATAAAATTAAAACCTGTCACGATTTAGTTTCTAAATTTCTGAAATTTTGCAATCGTGTTTAATTGTTAATGCTTTATATTCTTCTGATTTCTAGCTGAGTTTTGAAATGAATTATTAGAATGTAATTGCCTTTTCCACTTTTAACTTTAATTCCTAGAATTTTGGACAAAAAAATATTTTTATAAAAAATGTGAGAATTTTTTTTTTTTAATTCGGACTCCCGAATCCTGCTACCCACTTGTGGTAGGCGAGAATTGTTAATTAAATTATATTATACGAACTCATGATGCGCGAGCATCGATTTGCAAAAGATAAATGAAACAGTGGAGAAACACATATCGCACAAATAAAATAAATATTTTTTAATGATTACATTTTTTTTTTAATTTCGTTTAAAAAAATGTAATATGTAAAATTGTAATGTAAAAAATGTAAATAAAAAAATGTAAAATTTCGTTTATAAAAATATAATATAAAAATGTACATATTTCTTTAGAATATACATTTAGTATCATTATTATTATATTATCTATGTTCACATGTAAGAATAATAGTAAACACAAAAATAATAATTCATTCTGTTTCAATTTTTCACACTAAAAAAAATGTCTGTAGTGGGTCTAGATCTAATATGGGGATATATAATTTTATATGCTACTCGCAGCGTTATAAAGCATTTTGAAAGTGGCTTGCAAGATCATTTGGGTTGGCCACCCCTCATTTACTGCACTGGAAAGCAGTCCAAAAATACTTCACAACAAGCCACAATCTGCAGCCAACTTCTTGTTTAAAACTCGCCCAAAACACACATCAGGCTGTTTGGCAATCGCTTCGTTAGTCACTTCCACAACGAAAGGCCATCCACCGCCAATCTATCAGTTACAGGCAGAGGAACACTCATCAAGATGCTGAGAGATCCACCCAACCCAACACCTATGCCCGACAGAAAACACATCACCTCCGGAAGTCGTAGTAGTCATCATCGAAAAGGCACTCCTTCCCCGTGGTGATCCGTAAAAGAAGTGCCACGGATGAGAGGGTGCCCAGAATTTGTCGTCCTGGAATCCGGATGGAGCATGATGTTTTTCCCTCTCTGCAGCAGAAAACATTTGGCAGCGGTCTCCGATGACACGCTGGTTTTCTTCTGGGTTGTGTCAGACAGAGAATGTGGCTCGTGAGCGAAAAGGGGTTGGGCACTTCTTCAAAGAGGCACCGATTTTAATGGGCTTTTTCTGCTTGGGAGGTTAATGGATTATTAGGGTAGCGTCGTGTGGGAGGGGTTTCTCTTTGTTTATTGGAGCTGGCGTGTTTAGATCGTTAATGTGATTTACAGTTGTTTATTCGCGCTAGTTTAAACAGGGCGCTTGGCCACCAAGGGGGAGAAAGAGTTCTGGATTGTTGAGCGGAAGGTTTCTGTAGAAAGTAAAAAATTTTTAGGAATAACATTACTATTTTGATATTAAGTACTAAATTTGTGGTAGCGTGTGTAACGGATTAATTTCTGCTTGTGGCGTGCAACATTACAGACACTGTTTTGAAAATCTAATACAGGGATGACGGACCCAAATGATCTTGTGGGTAACTTTGGAAATGCATCCTAATTCCGCGGGCCTCATATAAAATTATACATCCCCATATTAGATTTAGACACACTACAGAGTCTTTTTTGGGAGTGAAAAATTGAGACATGATGAGTTATTGTAATTGTGTTTACTATTATTCTTACATGTGAACATAGATAATGTAATAATAAGGATACTAAACGCACATTGTAAAAAATATATATAATACTAAAAATGAAATATAAAAAATATATAAATATATACGAAATAAAAAAAAAGTGAAATCATTAAAAAATATTTATTTTACTAGTGCGATATATGTTTATCCACTCTTTCACATAGCTTTTGGCAATCGATCAAAATTTGGGTATTTACATATCGTAATGGGTGTTTGAGCATGCTTTGTATTTGGTCAATTTCATTTTCGACAAAAAAACGACTCGCAAATGTAAAGTTGTACCAAAAGCGTTAACAGCTAGAACTAAGAGTCTGGTCTGGTCGCATGAGTTCGCAGACTACAATTTAATTATTCTGCGAACTTCTAACTATAAACTCCTAAATAAAACAGGTGATATCTGTCCTATTCGTAAGAATAATATTTTAAAATAAAAGTTAGTTTTTTCTCATAACTTCGACAGTTAATTTTTGAATATAGGGATGTACACATAATGTACTTTTTCAATGCATTGGTTTTCCCTACTTTGGCCATTATGAAATAAATACATTTTGTAAGAGTGTGATAAATCTCACGGGCCGGAAAATTTTTCGTGTTTCATTGATGCATGCCATAAGCAATCCACTGACGGGCGGTAAAGGGAAGGATTCACTTCGACGAGAACATATTGGAGATAGTAACTGCAATGCATTTGCGTGTCGTATGGAAGGAAACCCGGAAAACTCACATCTGGTATTCTGACTATCGATAATTTGTACACTTTAATCACTATAACAATCTAATGTAGCAGTTTCTGGAGCTGATGCGGATCCGCTCCAGAAACCTCCTTCATGTAATCTGCGTACGTTAACACTGAGAGTCTGGATTTTTTTCTCCTATTAAAAATTAATTATAAATATTGAAGTCGCTAAATTGAAATACACATCAAAAACTTTTATGCAAAACTTTTTTTTAATTTTTTTTTACGCAGATGGAGATATAAAAAACCTTTTTTCTATTTGATTTTTTTTATTCACTTTTAGATGACCAACCCAAAGTCTAAATCAGAAGAATAAAAATCTGTAATTTAAGAACGTTATTACAAGAGAACTCTTTGCAGAATTAATAAATAAGTTTGCTATAAAATAATAAATGATAAGTTAAGAATAATTTTAAATTTTTCATTTCATTAAATAAAGATCGAGCTATAATTTATAACAGCGTGATTTTTTTAAGAATTTGTCAATGGCACAAAATGGGATTCGGGTGTGGTTTATCGTTTTTATTTCTCCACCCCTCCAAACGGCAAAATGAATAAATAAATAAAAAAAATTGAATCAAATAAGTAATTTTTGAAACGTTAGCAACAAAATAGTTAATGAGAAAATGATTATCGGTATATAATTTTATTGCAAAAAAATTTTTGAAAAAAGAGAAATGACATGACTGTTATTTTAAACAATAACAACAACAAGAAGAGGATTTTAAGTTTTTGTTCTTCATAATAGAATAGTTTTTATAACATCTTCTTTCGCTCTTCTTTTCCTCCAACCACTTTATATAATCCCAAATTATCGTTTTTATATACTTCAATACTGAGAAAAGTCTTCTCAACACTTATTGTTTGAATGAGTGGTTCGGAGTTTACGTTAAACAGTAGGTCCCGGTCTAATTAGCCTAAAGTGTGCACAAGATGACCGAACCAAGAAGAAACCAATCTCAACAACTTACTTGATTTGCTGCTAACTGTCTTTATATTATTGAAGAATACAATTCAATTGTCTCCTAAACATTTGCGACCTGATGCCAATTGGCTAGCGTTCTAGTTTTTGTTACCACAAGCTTCAGGTTCAAATCCTGGCAATGGCATGAATGTTTGTGATGATGCAAATGTATTGCATCTGTTGCTGATGGTTCAAAAGTAATCCATTGGTGACAAATCAGCTTCATCTTGCGATGAGCGGCCTGACGACCAATTAGCTAGTGCTCCTGCCTTTGGTACCAGTGTCTTCATACCAGTCTTTTCCCAGTCTTCATACCATTTTGTCTTTGGTACCAGTTTATTCCCAGAAGGTGGCGGTGATGTTTGTGAGTGGCTTTGAATCCATGTTAAACTGTTGGTCCAGGTTTAATTAGCCTAAAGTGAGAAAAATTTTGCAATGGCGATGAGCTTTTGTAAAACACTTAATCGGTAAAAATTTTCGTGAAAGCAGTCGCTTACAAATATGGCCTGGGGGAGGGGGGGAGAAAGACAGCTAATTTAAGGATGTAATTTTAAAGCATTACGGTCCTGCGTTTGAGAAAGGACAGAAAGTTGATAAAGCACAAAATAACTTTTTTACTTTTGAACACACATAAAAAATAACACCGTAAATAGCGATAACTGTCGTGTCGCGTTTTCATGGATATAGTCGTTTAAAAAATTGTACTACTGTAAAAATCTATTAAAAAACACGGGGCGGGGAGGGGCGATGGACTTTTACAAAGCACTTGATCTGCAAACATTTTTGTGAATGCAGTCGCTTACAAATACGGCCGGCTATAAAAATACATCAAATACCACGAATTTGACACAAACACATCACTTGTCGAATTAGTTTTTCCTTCAAAGGCTCGCACCCTTTTTTTCTGTCTCTCATACAAATATTTCCTCGCCCACAAGAATCAGATCCAGAAATAAAAAGAAGCAGCTGGAAGGGTGGGGAGCAGCTGAAAAAAGGAAGCCTCCTCACCTCCCTTGAGGAAGCGAACTTCTGTGCGACAGCGACAGCAAAAAAAATGGCCTTTGCGAAATTTATAGGGGTGTAGGCGAAATTTGCTGTTCTTCAGCCACGACTCTGACGCACCATCAGTTACCCATGAAGGCATTAGGAGGGGGAAGGGGGAATTAAGGCAAACAGTCGAGTGATTAATTTTCTTTGAATTCATTTTTTTCCCTGCTGGTGTTTGTTTGATTTAACTTCTGGGTGTTTGTGCAAGAACTGTTCGGAGGGTATCGTCTTATATATATATATATATATATATATATTAGCAAGTCAAATCGTATTAAGCACAAAAAAAATCTCGCTTTTGAGATATAGAGTTCTGTCACTTCGTTCTAAGAAGACTATGTAGTTCAAAGCCCGCACATGATGATTTAGTTTGTAAAATTTATTAGAGATCATACAAGAAATTTAACTCCCACCATAACTTAAGCTGATATGTCTATGTTAGTCGTCATATGACAATTTTAAAGTGTTATTTTTCTTCTCGAGTATTACGGAGAAGCAGAAGGAGTTGAAGTCGGAAATCTGGCATTTTTTGTCGGAGTCTGGAGTCCACAATAACATTCAGAAGGTCTTACAGAAGGTTCTGGCCTTTTAAGGACTGTAGCATCAATGATGATGATGATGATGATGGGAAATTAATGAAGGACGTTAAAAACAATTTTTTAACAATGGTCAAACTATGTTTAGCAGTAATTAGGACAATACAGTACAGTGTATTTAATTTACAGAATTTTGTTTCTAAAAAAATGCTAGAGACCTAACAAAGAAATGAGCTTTATCCACAGCCCTTAAATCGCAAATGCCTGAAGCAAAGAAGACACCAACCGAAGAGTGAAGATGGGTATATATAACCCAGAAGAAGACAGAAAATGATGACTTGAAGAGACTCAGAATTACTAACTGGAAACAAAAGGCAACTGGTTCATGTGGAATAGCAAAAAGTCTTAAAGGAGATCCGAGCCCTTTAAGGACTGTAGCATCAATGATGATGATGAGAAATTAACTAAAGACGTTCAAAAAATTTCTTATCAATGGTCAGACTATGTTTAGGAGTAATTAGGACGAAAAGTACTATGCATTTAATTTAGAGAATTTTGTCTCTAAGAGACCTAACAAAGAAGTGATCTTTATCCACAGCCCTTAAATCGCAAATGCCTGAAGCCAACCGAAGAGTGAAGATGGGTATATATAACCCAGAAGAAGACAGAAAATGATGGATGGCGAGGTAAGGTGAAGCCGGAAAAATCGTCTTTGTTCCCTGCGCACTCAGGGGCAACCCATTTTGCACCCTAAAGTGTGGGAGGAAAGTACCCCAACAAGAAAAGAAAAAAAAAAAAAGTCGCAGCCGAGGTGAGTTGCAGAACAGACGACTTTCCTCAAATAGATGCAATTTCTTTTTCTTCCTCATCCCCTCTCCCCTTATAATCTCTTTTGCGTTCGAGCAAAGAGGGTCTGAGACTCCAGTGTTGTTAATATAGGACAACAAAAGACCCCCTGGTGTAAGGAATCGATTGTTGTGCAAATATCGATGCGGTTTTGAACTTCATTAACTTTTTTTTCTTTTTGAGACATTCTGATGTTATGCATAGAACGCCGCTTTTTTTAAATTGGAAGTGCAAAGAATGTGAAAATCTTATTATGTTACACACGTGAAAAGGTTTTCTGGTTGGCCTAAAATGAGAATGAGAATTAGTATGGGTATGGGTGCACATGCAAGATATGAGCTGAAGATTACACTGGCGTTAAAATATTTGCATGCATATTTGTGGTGGGGATGGTATAATTTTATGCAATAAGCATGGTTTCACAATGGAAATATCCAAGAATGCGTAACATTTAGAAATAATGTTTCTTTTTCTTCCTGGTTTCTACTGGATATTAAAATCGCATCTCGTAGGACATCAGCCATTCCACTCTTAAACCTGATAATCTTCCTACTCAGATTGTTATGGATGTTACCAGCGGATTAAAACTTTTGTATTTCAACTGCGAGTGTCACAACTAGATCAGAATCAAGACCAGGGGTGGCAACCCGCGACTCGCCTTGAATATTTTTCCGCGAGATTTATCGCCCTTTCACAAAACATATTTATTTTATAATGGCCAAAATAGTAAAAAACAATGTATTAAAAACATGCATTATGTGTGCATCCATCTATTCAGAAATGAACTGCCGAAATGATGAGAAAAAATTAACGTTGATTTTAAAATAATATTCTGGCCAATATATGACAGATATTACCTGCTTTATTTATGCGCTTACAGTTATGAGTTCGCAGAATAATTCAATTACTTATATTCTGTGAACTCATGATGAGCGCGCATCTTGGAACATGTAATATAACAGGTTCTATGTTTCACTTTAAGTGACCTCAGTGACGCAGTGACCATCCCTAGATACGCACAGTTGATTGTTGATAGCAGAGCAAACTAGACTCTTAATTCAAGCGCTTTTGGTTCAACTTACACCTATGAATCGTTTTTTTACCCCCTAAAATGAAATTGACCAAACACAAAACACGCTCAAACATATCGATGCTAACCTGCAGCACCTATTACGATGTGCAAAAAACCCAAATTGAGATCGATTTGCCAAACCTAAGTCTAGATTGGATAAGAGAGTACCGAGTTCTCAGAATTCAAATATAATGTAAACAGAGTATCACAGAATTAGCAGAAATCAAAAATCTAAAGCAAACAGTTAATAGGAGGGAAAAAAGTTTTTAAATAATAATAAATAAAAAAATAATAATAATATATATATTTTTTTAATTTAGGGGAGAGGAGCTAAATAGGAGGTGACAATATAAGCAATAAAAAAAAAACCCATAATGGAAACATTTAAATACATAAATGAAAATTCAATACCATTTGGGCTATTCATGCATATTGTATAAAATAAGTTTTGTTCAATTTACACGAGTGTGAGAATTTACCCACTCCCCCGTTATAAAAAAGATAATGACAACTAAGAAATAATTTTTTTTCACATTTTTATTCTTTTGTTCTAAATTATATTCTCTTAACAGGCCTTCGAGAATAAGATATGCATCTATTTCAGAATGGTACATTAAATGATATAATCACTGTTTACATATTCATTTTCATGGCATAGTTTATCTACATATTACTCGAAACAATATTTTTACTAGATAACAATTTTTTTCCAAAAGAAAATTATCACACATTGATCAAGATTAAAAAATACGAAATCAATCATTTTTATTTCATTGCTAATTAATCATAACCTCACATTTTGTGTTTCTCATCAATTAATTGATTCAAAAAATTTAATGTGATATCGAACATTCATTTCTATTGTCTCTGTCTCAGTTCGAAACGAAAGAAGATAAAAAGTGAATGGATGAAAAAAAAAAATCAATGACTCTTTTTTTTTTCACTGTCAATTGAAAATGAAAAATGAATATGATCATTTAATCTCGTATCCTTTTCTGATCTTTCGCCGCTAATTGCGAGACACATTAACACCGAGAAATTTCTGATTTTAATCTCGCACAGTTTCTATTTATGTGGAAATTATCTACTTCTACAATCTTTTTTTTTCTCTCTCTCAAGCTCTCTCTTCTCGTTTTTTTCTAATGAGAACGGCTGATTCTAAATGTAGAAACAAAATCCTAAACTAAAACGCAGCAACTGTGGAAAGAGTTACAAAAACTTGGAACTATTTTTTTTTTATTTTTTTATTCTTTCAGTTTTTATTTATTTATTTTGCTTCAAAACAGCAATTTTTAGTTACATTACTCTGTATTATTTACGTCTATTAATTTTTTTTTTAATGATTTTCATTTTGATCAGTTTAATAAAAAAGTAGATTTGAAAAGCAGGGAATTATTATTTATTTATTTATTATTATTATTATTATTATTATTATTATTTTGTATAGGAGGCAGGTTTTCAGTGTTTTTTAATTATTAAATTAAAGGATACGCTTTAAAGTAATTTAAAAATTAAAATTAATTAGAAATTAATAGTAATTAATAAATAAATTAAATTTATATAATTAGTAATTATTTAAAAAAAAAAAAAAAAACTATAAAAGTTTTGCATGAACCCCTTTCCCACCAAGGACATTTAGGGGTTCTGTCTTCTTAACGCTGACGGAAGGACATACCGGGTAGATTTATCGTATCCAGGAAGATTCGAAAACTTTTGATTCTTTTCCGCTTATTAAATTTTGAAGAGGCCTGATGGCCATGTGGCCACATGTCTGGCACTCGGTACCACAGGTTTCGAGTTCGAGTCCCAGAGATGCTACGGTTGTTTGTAATGGTTCGGAATCCCCTTTAAGCCTTAGGCCCCGGTCTCGTATGACCGTAGAGCACTCGGAGCCCAGTCTGATTTCTCTCACCCACATCACTCCCAAACTGTAAAGGGGCAACTAGGCACAGTGATGTGGTGTGGTTTAGTAGTAGTGGTTCGGAATCCACGTTAAACTGTAGGTCCCGGTCTAATTAGCCTAAATTGTGCACAAAATGACCAAAGAGCGACATACCAAACCAAACTATTGAATTTTGAACCAGGATACTAAATTCAGACGCCCAAAGCTCATAAAAAAATAAAGAAATCAAATGTAAATAAATTAAATTAAAACTAAAAAATATTGAATTAAATCCTAAAAATATTTTGTAACATTCGATTGCAATAAATACATGTATATTATTTTACGGCGTAAAAAAAAAAAAAAAGTGCAGCTTGGAATCCGTTAACCTTCAAAACGAAAGAAGACATATTTTTCTTTCGTAACAAAAACAATAACACAAAAGTAAACCAATATTATTCTTTTCTGTAAAGAAAAAAAAAATAATAAAAAAATACAGCGTGGGTTGAAATTGTTTTGTTAACTGAGAAGAGTGGGCTTTGATGTTGTCTTTGCCAACAGTTGGAAAACAATAAATGACTTATCAATGAGTTTTACACTCCTTAAATGTAGTTTCTAAGCAGGAGGTAATAAAAATAGCTCCATTGAAGCTTATCTTATGATCATTTATCTTTCTCATCATTGGAAATGAAATCAAAATACGCGAAAGACCACAGAAGTCTTAATACGCTATTTGATAGATATCGTAATGAAATAAATATTTTGTAATACTACGGATAACTGGATGATAAGATATGTTCAGATAAACATTTTTGATACGCCGACTTCACATTGAGTCATTTGGGATGCAGTAATTCATGGCTGTTTCATAACGACATAATGTGTTTATTTCTAACTTTGCTGACTTAAACAAAGAAAAAATTTTTTCTTCATTTCACTCATTTTTCTTATAAGACTATGTAATTTAAAATGATTAATGACTAAAAATTAAAATTATTTTTATTGTAATTAAAATGCCTGACATTATACCTTCCTCCCCTTTAACTCTGTGTTTTAATTGCGCCCAATTTGGCCACTTGCCAATGTTCCACACAACCGGTGGAGCTATATCGTAATATGTAAAATCTGTTTTTATTTCTACGATATTTAATAAACTGTTTATCTCTACGATATTTATTTTAATTTTGATTTTAATTTATTTTTTAATATTATTTAATATCTGTCAATTCCGCCCAATTTGGCCGCTTGACAATGTTCCAAACAATCGATGGAACTATATCGCAATATGTAAAATCTGTTTATATCTACAATATTTAATATATTTGAAAACATGTTACATTTTTTGCGAAAAAAAAAATTATATCATTGTTTAATATAAATCAAATAAATGATATAGAAATTTATAATATTCGAATCCATATAAACTTTTCAGCAAAATTGATATTATATTGATATTTATTTCCAAAAATACTTTCCATTTAAAAGTACTCTAAATGATGAGTATGTGGTTGTTTTTAAATAATATGTTAAAATGCTCAAGACTGTTTGGATGAACACATATTTGTGAACAGAAATTTTTGACTCCTTATTTCTGAGCTTTGTTATAACGATAATCGAACTAAATATTAAAATTTTTCTTAAGTGAATGTAATCATATGTTTCATATTCTTTATTTTTTTTATTATATTTTTCTATGCTATTTATTTTTTGTTTCTTATAAAGAAATGATATACATATTAGTTAAATTATTTTCTTGATGTGTGTTTCTGTTTTTCAAAAAATCTGTGTACCCAAGCTGTAGGTTATAATATTGTAAATATAGTAAAATATAGTTTTATCTTTCATTTTTTATCATGTGGGAACATGATGTTATCATGGTTAGGTTCCGTGGCGTTATCTGAAAAAGGGGGTCAAGCAAATAAATTTCCATTACAAATTTTAGTGGAAAATGGTAACACCTTAACTTTTGAAATGTTTCATGAATACCGTTAATCCCCAGGAGAATCTTTTGGAGAATTTGGCTTTTGTTTGAAATGTTTTGTAGTATAGTTTTGAATCACTTTTCATGTTTTGGGTTGGGATTTTAAACATTTGATTTCCAATTTCTATAAGTACTCGTAGAGCGTTGATCAATTCCTTCTTCTCGAAGTTTCGTATTTATACCTTTTGGCATTTTCCCATGCCTATTGAGCTGTATAGTGATTCTTATTGTATTTGGAATACTTCATTCTTCATTTATGCCTAGAATTTTCAAACTTTGATATATTCTTTTGGCTATTGGATGTGATAACATTTATTGTAGAATTAGGAATACTAAATTTATCTTATTTTTGTATATTCTTTTAGAGATTCTTGAACAACTCTTGATCTATTAACATTGCTATATTCATGTGGCTATTTGAATTTGGCCATGCTTGTAATATTCCAACCAGTTGCTTCATATATCTCTTGCCTTATTAAACATTGGCATATTCCTGAGTTTATTTGTCCGTTCTCGAATGTTCACATATGATAAGTTGAAATTTGCCGAGCAGATTTCAGGTAGGTTTTTTTTTTTGTTTTTTTTTCCTTTGGGCCAAGTGTTTTTATAAGAAAAAAAGTTTGTTTCAAAGAAAACGTTTAATGTTGAATTTTAGAAGCTCTTTTTCAGTGTTGCGATAGTTGATAAGATACACGCAAATAAGTCTAGTATGATAAATGATTACTTACTGTTTAATTAGTGGGCCATTGAACGCGACGATTTTCTGTATCTGATTTCTGGCTTCTGAATCCACCATTTCATGATATGTGGCGAAAAGATTTATTGCCTGCCAAAGAGCAAATTGTCCGGATTGACCGATGACAATTTATTACTTTTCTATCCGATAAATCAACGAGCTATCATCTAGTGTGGATAGATCTCGTTTACTTAGAGCAATGGCATTTTTTTCTTTTTCGAATAGTGTTGTTAGTTAAACGGAAAGATTTATGAAGCCTTTTAACCCTACAAAATTAAGCTTTCGCATTACATCTAAATAGCAGATATAAGACAAATGTATATATATTTATTTAGCAAGACATGAATCACTTCATTTGACATCTTGCCATCTTTATCTCAACAGCCATAAATAAAAACGCTATTGGCAGTTCTACGTGTATTTCATTACAAAAAAATTAACCATTATAAAAAAAAATTAAAAAAATTTTTAATTAATTTTTTTTAAAAATTAATATAAGATTATAGAAAATTATATTATCAAGCAATATATTGAGCATTTTTTTTTTGAGATTGTTTTTCATATTAACATTAATGTACGAGTTAAAAAATAAAATGCCTAAATCAGGGGTGGCCAACCCAAATGATCTTGCGGGACACTTTGGAAATGCATCCTAACTCCGCGAACAGCATATAAAATTAGATTGAGACCCACTATATATATTTTTTTTTGGAGTGAAAATTTGAAACGTAATGAGTTAATTATTTTTGTGTTTACTATTATTCTTACATGTAAACATAGATAATATTAATAATCATGATACTAAACGCACGTTGTAAGGAAATAGATAACACTAAAAATGAAATATAAAAAATATATAAATATAAATGAAATTAAAAAAAATGAAATCGTTAAAAAATATTTATTTTACTAGTGCTATATTTGTTTGCGCATGAATATCATTTTAAAATCAAAGTTAATTTTTTCTCATAATTTTGACAGTTAGAAATTAGAAAAGTTGTAGTAACTAACGTATTTCGCATCGAAATATATATGCCACATCAATAGTTAGACTATATAGAAAATAGTAACTGAAAAATCCATTGTTATTTCCGCATCGAGACATATTTGATAGTTTTCTATTGGTAATAATTGCCATAACTAGGCAACGATCGAAGTAGCAATCGCCATATATTGATACTTTTGATAATTAATATACCATTAGAAGATTCATAGTATTGAAATTTCTATTATACAGCAGCTGAAATTATATAGAGTAGAATATCGCAGCAATCATAATTCCAGTATTGAAATGTCAATCCTTTCTACAGTATAATAACATGAAAATTATTGCTCATAAAATATATATATGAGAATTGTTTCGAGGAGCGGAGTTTTTCGTGTCTTTGACTGCTTTCAATTTCTTTCACCAACTCTTTTTTAAATTTCTTTTACGAGCGTTTTTATACGTAACATTTATTTGTAAAATAATTAGGTAATTATTAATTTATTTAGTAAAATAAATAAATAATTCAGAAGAAAAATGAATGCAAAACTATTCTAAAAAAGATCGTCTGGCGAAATCAAAGACAATTTTTTATTTCAAAACGAAGACGAGATTTTTCAAGAAAGGAAAATAGTTTAAATTTTTATTATTACATTTTTTTATTAATGTTATTATTTTGCTGTCGATTAATTATAACTCGTTTAATATTTAAATATCTGAAATGCTCAGTAATGTGTAATAATGCTTATTGAAATGTCAATGAATTCAATGCTCAGTATTGAAATGTCAATGAATTCAATGCTCAGTACTGAAATGTCGATGAATTCAATGCTCAGCATAATAATGCTCAGTATTCAAATGCCGATTAATTCAATGCTCAGATAAATAAATTTTAAATCCCTTCTTCCTTACCTGAGTTCCGTTGAGTCCATTCAGGGGCAAGCACTGCTCCTCCACTCTCTCCACGGCCCCAGACCTCTTGCCCAGCCGCGTGGCTTCCCTGGCCAGCCAAAGGTCCAGCACGGGGATGCCCGTGGACCGGATGTCGCTTTCTGTCAGGGAGTTGATCATCAGCATCACCCACACGGGTCTCTTCTTTTCCCAATTTCCTACAATTAAAATCAAGGACTGAATCATTAGGAATTAAGCATTGTCTATCTACTTCACAGTATGTGCTTCTAAAAAATTAATATTGAATGATTTTTTTTTATGTATATGTGTAAAAATTCAGAACCAAAATAATACATTTTTATTAATTTTTTAAAAATTGTGTTTATATTTCATTAGAAACATTAAGCTGATGTCAATGCCAAGGCCCAAAGTGATTGGCTTCATTTAATCCAATTCATGTCAGAAAAAAGACCATTTTTTTTCGCCAAACATTTCGTAGTATCACATCGTTAACCCGGATGTGTGTCGGTTAAGTGTCCCACATCTAACCGGTTTGTTACTTGTTTGAATGAAATTGAAATCTTTAGTGAGCAGAATTAGCGTTCGGTCTGGTATCGTTTTTTTTTGTGTGTCATGATCAGAATATATTTGCAAAGATGAATTTCACGTCAAGAATTAATAAAAGAAGTCATTTTAATAGTAACCGTTTTAGCACGAATTTATGCTACGTCTGTCAACATTATAAGACAACTGAAAGTCGAATATCTTCTTACATTCTAGGTTTCGAATCTAGAATGTGCAATTAATTATAAAATAATGATTTGTCAAATCTATTTTGTGATGATAG
>BPLQ01003666.1:1495205-1511044 GCA_021605075.1 Caerostris darwini | reverse complement strand
AATTAATTATAAAATAATGATTTGTCAAATCTATTTTGTGATGATAGATCAAATCTATTTTGTGAAATTAATTTATTAAATAAAGATTTGTCAAATCTGTTTTGTGATGATAGATCAAAAAACGATAAATCAAATCTATTTTGTGAAATTAATTTATTAAATAATGATTTTGAATAATAATGATGATGATTTTTGTAGATCCAAAGCAAATGATTTTTTATGATATGCCAACGATAGAACATAAACTTTAGTAAATAAAATAAAACATAGAAGACTTAATGTATTGTTAATATAATTATTAACACTGAGTTAGTAGATATAGAAAATGAAAATTACAGGAAAACTTGTTTTTATTTCTTACAACAAATTATACATATTAACTTAAATAAAAAATAATAAATAATTAAAAGCGAAACTTTTTTTTTTTCCTTGAATCAACTGAGTACTTTCATTATTATCGTTTTATGAATCCCATTACTTTTAAATTTATTTATTTTTAGTAATAGATCAAATATTTATTTTAAGTGTTATGTATTAATGTTTAAAAATTTACTTCTCAAATAAAATTAAAATATAATTAAATTTATTAAATTATAATTTATTCACAATATAATTAATTTTTTTATTAATAATTAACTAAAAAGTACTATCACATGCAATTTTAATAAATAAAAACAAATATATTAAAATTTTATGCATTGATAAAAACAGATGACTGAAAAAACACTGAAAAAAATTATTATGGAAAAGCATTGTAGTATCCTTCTTTTAAAAACTAATCAGTATTTACAAACTTACTTTACAGACTTCCACATCATGCTATAAAAAAAAAAATCTTACAAACTCTTTCATTTTTTAAAGAAAAACCCATCTCTGTATCAAATTTTAATACATATCATATTCATGTCTTGAAGGACAGTTTATAAATAAATAAAACTCAGTTTTCACTTTCCGCCAACTAAATTAATGCAGTAGATGTCGCCAACCAAGAGGGTGTCACTTCTGCCCTATTTCCCGCTGGCGATAAACCGAGTTGACAGAAACCTGGAAAAATGTCTCCTTTGGCTTGCCTTCAAGTGAGTGATTCCAGTCCCTAAGCCACGAGACACCAACAGCTGCAGAGGATCTTTTTATTGCCTTACCTACCCCAGCGCATGGATATCTCAGCAGTTCCGACACTTTACATCCTGACATCAAAAAAACGTGCGAAGATCTGCTTTTATTATTTGTCTGATTTTGTATGGCTGACACAACTTGATGTTTATAAATCCCTATCGTATTAATCTTCAATTTGTGAAGCTAAATTTCCATAAAACAGTATAGTTCTTTGTAGAAATTTATTTCTTTGTAAGGATGGCGATTAACAAGCAAAATTAAATGCAATAAGTAAAACAGGGGTGGCCAACCCAAATGATCTTGCGGGTCACTTAGGAAATGCATCCTAACTCCGCGGGCCGCATATAAAATTATATATCTCCCTATTAGATTTAGACCCACTATTGATATTTTTTTGGAGTGAAAAATTGAAACGTAATGAGTTGTTATTTTTGTGTTTATTATTATTCTTACATGTAAACATAGATGATATAATAATAAGGATGCTAAATGCACATCATAAAGAAATATCTAACACTCAAAATGAAATCATCAAAAAATGTTTATTTTACCAGTGCAATATTTGTTTCTCCACTCATACAAATTTGTTAGACACTTTACATCCTAAATCGTGACGCCAAAGAAAGTGCTAAAACTAAATTAGATCTTTTTTTGTTATTTATCTGATTTTGTACGGAATGGCGCAGTCTGATATTTATAAATCTTCATCGTATCAAATTGTGAAGTTAAATTTTATAAGACCATGCAATTCTTCGTAGACATTTATCTGTTTGTAATGATGGTGATTAATAAGCAGGGTTAAATATAGTAAGTAAAACTCCAGAAAACTTAATACCAGCAATATTGCGCGTAAAAAAATTTTCTAAAGTACAAATTTATCGGAAACTTTACATCCTACAGCGTGACATAAAAAAAAAAAGTGCGAAAGCTAAATTAGATCTGCTTTTGATGTTTGTCTGATTTTCTATAGGTGGCTCAGCCTGATATTTATAAATCTCTGTCGTATCAATTTTCAATTTGTGAAGCTAAATTCTCATAAGACAATTAAATTCTTTGTAGAAATTTATCTGTTTTTAATGATGGTGATTAATAAGCAGGGGTAAATGCAGTAAGTTAAACTTTAGAAAACATAATATAGGCAATACTGCAAGTAAAATGATTTTGTACAGTATTGTGACCCAAATTCAAATTTGTTAGATACTTTACATCCTAAATTATGACGTCAAAAAAACTTGCGAAAGCTAAATTAGACATGTTTTCGATGTTTGTCTGATTTGGTATGAATGGCACAACTTGATATTTATAAATTTCTGTCGTATCCATCTTCAATTTGTAAAGTTAAATTTCCATAAGACAATTCGATTCTTTGTAGAAATTTATCTGTTTGTAATTATGGGGATTTATACCCATAATTACAATAGACAGGATTAAATACAATAAATAAAACTACAGATAATATAATGTAGGCAATGCTGTAAGTAAAATGATTTTGTACCAAGGTTTTGTCTTTATTTAGATTAAGGAATGATAAAACAAATAATTTATGGACATGTCAGAAGTAGAATACTTCGATACTATTTATATTTCTGTAAAAAATATATATATTATTATTATTATTATTATGTATTTATTTATTTTTTTATATTTTTCCCCCATGACGTACTAAAATAACAATATTTTTCTTCCGTAAACAACTAGTGGTTGTTTTTATTGCTACAATAAATTAAATACTCCTGTTTAATAAAAAAAATAATAAAATTTGTATATTATTTATTAATAAAGCATATTATTTTTTTTTATTTAAAAAAAATTTCATTTTCTTCAAAGAAGGGCACCCTGTTACGTAAGATACGGATTTGAAATTATCTCATCAGTATCTTAGTTGATGTTTCATTTGCTTATCAGTTTGTCCTCTCCTTTTTCAGTGCTAGAGCAATAAAGTTTTAGTAGTTTTCTCTTTAAATAATTGATGTTTTAGAAATAATTGATGAGTGGCTTGAATATAATAAAAGCAGAATTACCTGTGATAGCTTTGAACAGGTATTCCGAGTACAGACCCCTCTGTTCGCCTTGCATCCAACTTGGAATCATGAGTTTCACGTAATCCAAGTGGCCTTTCAATCTCCTGTAGAGATCTTCTGGGAGTATATCAGCCAGAGTCTTACCTTAAAATTAATGTAATTATTTTTAATTTATGTTATCAAATTTCGTTATTTATTTTTGTAACGTTTAAAACTACAACTGGATATTTATATTTAACTACGCATTGATGTCTATAAAATAAATATGCATTAAATCTCGCCAAAATGAATTCAATGATAGTAAAAAATCTTAGCGATTATGATTGCTGATACTGCTCTAGAAAGTAAAAGAACTAGTTGAAACGATTATTACGTGAACTACTACTACTACTTGTCTATGAAATAAATAAGCATTAAATCTTGCCAAAATGAATTCAATGATAGTAAAAAATCTTAGCGATTATGATCGCTGATACTGCTTTAAAAAGTAAAAGAACTACTTGTTCGCTGAAA
The DNA here is from genome assembly GCA_021605075.1 of Caerostris darwini. Taxonomy (NCBI): domain Eukaryota; kingdom Metazoa; phylum Arthropoda; class Arachnida; order Araneae; family Araneidae; genus Caerostris; species Caerostris darwini. The sequence goes on along the minus strand of BPLQ01003666.1, from coordinate 1,507,394 downwards.
TATATCTTTATAAGGCATGGATTTGTGCTAAGTAGTTAAAGTTTGTTGCGCATGCTTTATTATACCTGAGAATGAGAGAGTTTTAACAGAGAATTTTTTCGCACCATTTTAGAGGTGTTAATGATAAATTTTAAATCTTATCCTTCACTGTGTATGCGTTTAATTAGCTAGCATACTTAAATCATCTAATTTTAAGTGAAAAGTTAAAGTCACTGTAACGGTATAAGAATTTCCTATTCTTAAAAAAGTTGTACAAAAAGTAATGATGTAAAGTATTAAGTAATTAATAATAATGTATTAAGTAATGACATTCGTCATTTCACATAAATCAGTGGATTTTATGTGAAAAGTTATCGTCACTGTAACATTATGATAAAAATTACCTATTCTCAGAAAGATTATAGAAAAGTTAGTCGTACCATATAAATCAAAGAATGTGAAAAATTAGCGTCGCTGTAACGGCATATTAAACCTCTCTATTCTCAGAAAGATTGTAGAAAAGTTAGCTGTACCATGTAAATCAGCAGGTTTTATGTGAAAAGTTAGCGTCACTAAATTAGCGAATAATTAAAACTCCATATTCTCAGAAAGCTTGAAGAAACATTAGCTTTACTGATACCAGCCTGTTGAATAAAACAGTTTTTAACAAACGTAAAGACAGTGATCTAAAATAGTCAAAAATATACAAATACTTGTGATCTAAAACAGTCTTTACAGTTCGTACAAAAGAAAAATATAATGGCAAAAATAATTTCTGATAATCTTTGAATTCTTCACGATGATTAAATCTTGAAGGTCAACTGGATTTAATAATGCATAAAAAAGAAAAGAAAAGAAAGAAAGAAAGGAAAAGAAATAAAGAAAAAAAGAGAAAGAGAAAGAAGGTTCTTGATTTCAATTTTCGTGATTGATTCGATAGGTTTGTTTGTTATCTATATTTCTTTCCTTAATATAAATAGTTCCGTGATAGAGCGGACGGTAATTAAAATTGCTCATTATGATGCTTAATTGAATGTACCTGAGGGCAGCATCTGACAGCTGGACAGTTGGGCCACCGTCTCCGGGTCCGTGAGGTCAAGCTCGAAGAAGACGCTGTCGGCTCTCTCGAAGGATTGCTTGGCGAGCCACGGCACGTGTCCCCACACCAAGGTGTAGGGCACGTGGATGGTGCCGAAGAAGTACACGGGAGGCTCTCTTCCCGGAAGAGTCCACAGAAAAGGCGATCCCTGCATAAGAAAATGTGTGAATTATACAGCAGGATATGGTGTGATATTTAGCAATTAGAAACTATTGATTAAAAACAAGTAATATAGAAAGAAACAAAAATTCTACTTTTTTGAATTCCTTCTATTAGTTCACACTCTCCCTATATATATTTATATGCCTCATTCAAATTTTCAATCGTTCATAAAATACTTTTTATTCATCCACTCAAGTTCAAATACATTCTGTTTGTACTCGTAGTGGATGACACTGGATGTTAATACAGTTTTTTCAAATATTAATCCATTAATTAAATTTAATTAATTCATTTTAGTTTTTTTTAGATTTAAGTTGCATGTATCTGCCAATAGATGGCACCATAAAAGACTTTCTGCAATAAAATGAAAAAAAGTAGGAATTGACTTAAAAAAAAAATTTTTTTTTTATATTACTTGTTTTCACTATATTGCAGAAAGTCCTTTATAAATAATTTTCATTCATTTTTTTTAAGTTAGAAACAGTTCTCTCTCTCTCTCACACACACTTTCCATCTCTCTCACTCATTTATTCACATGTTTCATTTTCCATTTTGTTCCCTCCTTGATTCAGACCAGAACCCAGAATGAAAAAAGAATCTGAAAAAGAAATTTTTTCTACACGCTTCGCCACTAACGGTATTGATTCCTAAATTTATATCCTGCTACATATCTTATATAAGAGAAATTTTTTTCTCCCATATAAAACTAAAATTAATTAATTTAATTTAATGAATGAATTAACATTTGAAAAAAACTGTATTTACACCGAGTATCATCCACTACAAGTTGAAAAAAAATGTATTTGAGCTTGAGTGGAGGAATAAAAAATATTTTATGAACGATTGAAAATTTGAACAAGATCTATAAATATATATAAGGAGAGTGTGAACTAACAGTAGGAATTGAAAAATGGCCATCTATTACGAATCTGAAAGTGACAAAACACTTTTTGCAGACATTTGTTACAAAGATTATGATTTAGGATGCTATCAGTTAACAGTCAAAATACTATTACAGCTACAGAAGCCTGTTATGCATGTAGAACACATTTATAATGTGTCCTTTCAGAAAGATCTTACTTCTCCTTATTTTTGTTGTGTGTTTAACTTAATAGATCAAGGGTGGCCTACCCGCAGCCCGCCTTGATCATTTTTGCGGCCCGTGAGATGTATCACACTTTTACAAAATATATTTATTTTAGAATAACCAAAGTAGTGAAAACCAATGCATTAAAAAATACATTATGTGTGCATCCCTATATTCAAAAATGAACTGTTGAAATTATGAGAAAAAATTAACTCTGATTTTAAACTAATATTTTTGCTAATCTATGACAGATGTTGCCATTTATGAGTTCGCAGAATAATTAAATTATATTCTGCGAACTCATGATGCACGCGCATCGATTTGCAAAAACTAAGTGAAAGAGTGGAGAAACACATATCGCACTAGTAAAATAAATACTTTTGAATGATTTCATTTCTTTTATTTCATTGATATTTATATATATTTTTTATATTTCAATTTTAATGTTATATATTTCTTTACAGTGTGAATTTAGTATCTTTATTATTATATTATCTATGTTTACATGTAAGTATAAAAGTAAACACAATAGTAATAACTCATCATGTTCCAATTTTCCTCTCCAAAAAAATGTCTATAGTGGATCTAAATCTAATAGGGGGATATATCATTTTATATGCGTCCCGCGGAGTTAGGATGCATTTCCAAAGCGGCCCGCAAGATCAGTTGGGTTGACCACTGCTGTAATAGCTTTTTAGAGCATTATGGGTAATATCGATTAATTTCTACACGATATAAGAGTTAAATGACAAGAAAAAATAATCAGTTGGGAAACAAAACTTAATTAACTGAGCTTACAGCTGATAAATACAGTTGTTATTGTCTTTAAATTAGCAATAACCAGCTAAATGCACACTAGGAACATCCAAAAATGAAACACTTGGTAGTCATATCCTATTTATGGTTGAATCTCAACCTTTTTAAATACTTTTTTTTTTCAAGTGACATTTGCTCTTGTCTCTCATTTTCGTGCAGAGATTCGTCGCTTTTCTATTCCTGGAGCACCATTTCCTGACGCCTCTTGATTACTGCGATGGAAATTAGTTGACACACTTGAGTGAACGCTATTTTAAGGCATCGACTAATAATGTTTCTTTAGCAGATAAACCGCAAAACATAAATAATGAATGTTTGGAAAAGATTTCAAAATTTAATTTAAAATAACTGATGTAACCGGCGTTGCCCAGCTTCAATGAAGTTATATTTATTTTTGAATTGGTTAATTCAATTACAAAAATATCAGTTAGAATGTTAAAGAAATCCATAGAAACTAAAAATCTACAGAACCTCACAAAAAATTAAAAATCTACAGAAATCCATAGAAACTAAAAAACTACCGAAATCCACAATAAACTAAAAATCTACAGAAATCCACAGAAACTAATCCACCAAAAAAATTTAGAATAAAAAAAAAAAAATTCTTAAAACTTTTTGATAAAATACGTGAAACAGAAATTAAACTTACAATTTTAACTTAATAATTTTTAAAACACTTCTTAAATTCATTCTCACCAATGTATATAAATCACTTATTTATGTAAACAAAAAGAAAAAAATAAACAATATTACGAATAAAGAATTAAATTAAATACGAATTAAGAATTTGAAACTTGAACAAGAACGCATGACTGCGCATTTATTTATTTATTCTCATTCGTAATTCTTTTGCAAACGAGTTTTGAACATAACTTAAAAACAAAAATAATAATCAGTTTTTAACAATTAATTTCATAATAATCAATAATAATAATATTTTTATTTAATTAAAAAATAAGAATCTTTTTCTTTAATTCTTAATGTGCATAAAATAAAAAAAAATATTAATAGTAAATTTAATGAGGGAAAAAAGTTAGATTTCAAAGTCTTCTAGTTTTTAATTTGTAAGCAATTTTAAAAAAAAATCTTGTGCTTTATTTTAAATAATAATATGGCGGAAGACATGCGAACACGAAGAGAATTTAACATATAGTAATAATAATGAAATTTATGTAGTTTTTAGAACTGATAATTGCTTTCATATAAAGTAATTAAATTAGGAAGAAAAATTAAATTAATGGATGGAATTAAAAGGAACCAGCAACAACACCTGCAGCACGATGACGTCTCTTGATTACAGTGTCATAAATTAGTTGACATACTTGAGTGAACGCTATTTTAAGAAATCGACTAATAATGTTTCTTTAGCGGACAAAACCGCAAAACACAACTAGTAACAGGGAGCAAAAGAGTTCAAGATTATTTTAAAGTAGCTGATTTGATCCAGCTTCAGTGAAGTTATATTTTGAATTTGTAAATTTAATTAAAAAAATATCAGTTAAAATATCAAAGAAATCCACAGAAATTAAAAATCCACTAAAAAAACTAATCCATTAAAAAATTTAGAATAAAAAAAAAAAAAAAATCTTAAACCTTTATAACTAATTTCATAAAAATCACTAATAATGATTTTTTATTTAATTAAAATATTAAGAATTTTTCTTTTATTTAATGGATGTAGGGGTTAACACCGGTTCCAATAGATTCATCTCGGTCGAAGCTACAGTTTTGTTAGACTTTTCTACCAGTCTAACAATGGTTGTATTTTTGCAGTGGGTGTCTAGGGTATTTGACAGACAAAACGCAGTAACGGGACGTTACTTTAAATAAACCCATTTAATGACATATTTTACAATGATATTTACATTAATTAAGTTGTTAAACATATTCTCTCGCTGCTTGACGCAGCCTGCCCCAATCGCTCCTGCCAGCGTTCTCCTACTCCTTCTTCATCTACGGGGTGCTGTCCCCTTCTCGTAGGGTCAGAGTTCAAAGTTGAATACTCCCCCACGTTGTAAACGGGCTCTGTCAAAGACAAAGCGACCGTGAAGTGTCGCCGCCTGCTGATTACCACAGAAACAAATCCTACATGGATAATTTTTTTTTTGAATGGGTAAATTTAGTTAGAAAAATATTAGATAAAATATCAAAAAAATTCACAGAAACTAAAAATCTACAGGATACACAAAAATTAATCTACTAAAAAATTTAGAATAAAAAAAATAAATCTTAAGCCTCTATAACAAAATAGGTGAAACAAAAATAAACTTACAATTTTATCGATGAGAAATTTTTAAAACCCTTCTGACGTATTTTCTCGCAAATGTATATAAATCCCTTATTTATATAAACAAAAAGCAGCAAAAACAATATTACGAATAAAGAATTAATTTAAATACTAATTAAGAATTTTAAATTTGAACAAGAACGCATGCGCGCGAATAATTATTTCCAATTCGTAATTCTTTTGCAAACGATTCTTGAATTAAACAGTTTGTAACCATAATTTAAAAATAAAAATAATAATCAGTTTTTAATAATTAATTTCATTATAATGAGTAATAATAATTTTTTATTTAATTAAAAAATAAGAATTTTTTTTTTTTTTTTTTTCGCCTCAGATAAAAATAAAAAAAAAATAAAAATTCAATGAGGAGAAAAGAATTTGAATTTTTGAGTGTTCTAGTTTTTAATTTTTAAGCAATATAAAAAATCTTTTGCTTTATAAATAAATAATAATACGGCGGACAACGTACGAGTACATAGAATAGAATTTAATATATAGTAAAAATAATGAAATTTATGTAATTTTTAGAGCAGATAATATCTTGTATATAAAATAATTACTATAAGAAGAAAAATTAAATTAATAGATGGAATTAAAAAAATAAAAATAAATAAATAAATAAAAAAGGAACCAGCACCTGCACTTGGAGCACCATTTCCTGATTCCTCTTGATTACCGTCTCGGAAATTAGTTGACACACTTGAATGAACGCTATTTTAAGACATCGACTAACAATGTTTCTTTAGCAGATAAACCGCAAAACATAAGTATTAACTGCGTGCAAAAGAGTTCAAAATTTATTTTGAAGTAATTGATGTGATCCGGAGTTGCCCAGCTTCAATGAAGTTATATTTAATTTTGAATAGGTAAATTTAATTACGAAATATTAATTAAAATGTCAAAGAAATCACAGAAACTAAAAATCTACAGAAATCCACTAAAAAAAAACTAATCCATTAAAAAATTTAGAATAAAAAAAATAAAACTTAAGCCTTTATAACTAATTTCATAATAATCAATAATAACAATTTTTTATTTAATTAATAAATAAGAATTTTTCTTTTATTTAATGGGTAATTTTTTTTTTTTTTTTTTTTTGAATGGGTAAATTTAGTTAAATATTAGTTAAAATATCAAAGAAATTTACAGAAACTAAAAATCTACAGAAATCCACAAGAAACTAAAAATCTACAGAAATAAATAGAAACTAATCCACTAAAAAATTTAGAATATATAAAAAAAAAAAAAAAAAAAAAAAAATCTTAAGCCTTTATAAAAAATATGTGAAACAAAAATAAACTTTACAATTTTAACTTGATGAGAATTTTTTAAAACCCTTCTTAAATTCCTTCATATAAGTATAAGCAAATTCTTCTTCTTATAAGTTATTTATATAAACAAAAAGTAAAGAATAAAAAATATTAAATACGAATTAAGAATTTTAAATTTGAACAAGAACGCATGCGCGAGTATTTATTTATCATTCGTAATTCTTTTGCAAAAGAATTTGAACTAAACGGTTTGAAAGCATAATTTAAAAATAAAAATAATAATTAGCGCATGCTCATAGGAAACATAATTTCCTATGAGCATGCGCGCTAGGGAGAAAAAGCTAACGGACGTCCTACGGTAACTAACGTACGGTATGCAAAAACTCTCTAATATGGCAGACGACGTGCGACCACAAAGAATAGAATTTAATGTATAGTAAAAATAATGAAATTTATGTAGTTTTTAGAGCTGATAATTGCTTGTGTATAAAATAGTTACTATAAGAAGAAAAATTAAATTAATAGATGGAATTTAAAAAAAAATGTAAGTAAAAGAATATTTTGTTTTTAAGTTTAATATGCACTGAATACATATATTTTCTGCTTTTAAATATAAAGCCAGCCTTATAACATCCTTGATATTTTTCCTTCAAATGCATTGTGTAAAAAGAATGTAAATATATGCTAAAATTATAATTAACTGGATCCTAACTTTTTATTTTCAGAATTCGTACCATTTCCTGCTTACTTGGCAATTTTATAATTTACAACTTTATCAGCTGTGTAAATATTATTAACAATAACAACAAATATTTCGTTAGAAACTTTTTGTTTTCATTTAAATGGTGTCAAGTTTTTCTGCAAGTGATAAGTATATTTGTGTCCATTTTCTGCCAAAACACAACATGTTTGAAAGTATTTACATAATTATTCTCATATGTTTTACAGTAGAATAAACAACGTGCTTGCTAGAGGTGATTGTTCTGTTACACCTAATAAGAACACAAAATAAATGAATAGTTAAAAAAAAACTAAAAAACACGCTTTTAGAGTTAATCAAACTAAAAAGTAAAAAAATAATTTAACATAAGAATAAAATGACTGACGAGAAAATGAATGTCACTGTTCTAAAAGCGTGGGGTGCTCGATATCAATCGTTATAATTTTTCACTAGTTTCATTCCGAAATGCAGAGTTAGTTTTAAAATGTCATGCAAAGAACCCCACGCTTTTAGAACAGTGACATTCATTTTCTCGTCAGTCATTTTATTCTTATGTTAAATTATTTTTTTACTTTTTAGTTTGATTAACTCTAAAAGCGTGTTTTTTAGTTTTTTTAAACTATTCATTTATTTTTTACTTTTTAGTTTGATTAATTCTAAAAGCATGTTTTTTAGTGTTTTTAAACTATAATATTTAAATGAGGTCCCGGTATGGAGAAGTGGAACTATAGTTCTTACAATAATGTAATTGTGAGTAAAACAAAGGCTATCGCTTAAAGTAGGGCAAAATCGAGCCCAAAGAATCAGTTACAAACAAACAAACATACAGGTGAAACTAATATAAAAGCGTATTAAAAAGAATCAGCTGTTTTCTTTCTGAAAGATGCCTGTAAAAGTTTCTTTGCAGCTTAAATAGTGTATATGAGGAGAAACAGACCTCCAGGGGAAAAAGTCAGTTACATACATACATACAAACATACAGGTGAAGCTAATAAAAGCGTATTAAAAAGAAATGTTTTCGGTTCGTAATTCTGTCGCAGACGATTTTCTAATTAATTAGTTTGATTTTTAACTAAGCATTAAAAAAATATGTTTTTATTTAATTAAAAAAACAATAATAAAATTCTTTTCGTGATTTTTGACTTCGCATCAGATAAAAAGACGATAACTTAAAAGAAAAAATTTCACAATATTGTTTTCAGACATTTTGATAGTTAAACTCTTTAAAACATTGATTTTCTTTTTTCAATTCCTACTATTAGTTCACACACTCGCTATATATATATATCTTGTTCACATTTTCAATCGTTCATAAAATACTTTTTATTCATCCACTCAAATTCAAATGCATTTTTTTGAACTTTTAGTGGACGATATTTGATGCTACTACAATTTTTCAAATATTAATTAATTAATTAAATTAATTAATTTTAGTTTTTTTAAATTTAAGTTGCATGTATCTAATGATAGATGGCGCCAGATGTAAGAGGAAAATTTCAACTTTATTTGTGAAGAACTTTTCTGCAATAGAGTGAAAAAAAAAAGTAGGAATTGAGTTTTAAATTTTTTTTTTATATTACTTGTTTATTATTATTCGTTAAAATTTTATTCAATATTCACTTAAATTTTCAGCTATCCTTAGACCGAACCGGCTATCTTTTACCAAAAATCTGTTAGCGATTGACTTGCTGACCACCCTTGAAATCACATCCATGCAAATAAACTTAATTTTTTATTCCCTATAATTTAACCCTTTCGTGCTCTAACTCCATGATCAGAGGCATCAGATTTACATGATACAGCTAACTTTTTTGCAATATTTCTTAGAATAGGGGATTTTTATCATACCGTTACAGTGACGCTAACTTTTCGTATAAAATCCGCTGATTTAAGCATGATGCAGCTACTTTTCTACAACGTTTCGAATATAGGGAGTTTTAATATACCGTTACAGTGACTTTTCGTATAAAATACGCTTATTTACATAGTAGAGCTAATTTCTCTTTCTGAGAATAGGAGTCTTATATCATACCGTTACTGTGACGCTAATTTGTCGCATAAAATCCCCTGATTTAAACATGATACAGCTACTTTACTACAGCCTTTCTGAAAATAGGTAGTTTTAATATAATACCGTTACAGTGACGCTAACTGTTCACACAAAATCTGCTGATTTAAGCATGATATAGTTACTTAATTTTAAATTTGACACATTTTCAACCAAGTAGATCTGCGATGTACCAAAATCAATTCGCGATCGACTTGTTGACTACCCTTGGAACCCCATCCATGCAAATAAACTTAACTTTTTATTCCCTATAATTTAACCCTTTAACTCCCAAGATCAGAGGGAACCGATTGCGAATAAAGTGGAAAACAAAAACAAAACTGAAAGCCATAAACACCATCCCAGCTTTCATCGGTGGCATTACGTCAGTCGTCAGAAGCCATAAAAATCAAAGAAATGCAGTGCGTTCATTACCGTCGGGATTTATCGACTCGCCATTGTGCATTCCTCGTGAGCTTTTTGCAAAAGCGCTCTTTTGCTCGCTGACGAGCTGTTATTGCTTCTTTGCAGCCGAGGGTGAGTGACACAGGCGCCCGGCTGGGAATACGGTGTCGCAGTTAAGGACTCTTTTAACCACGTTTATTAAGCTTAATGACACGGTAAATCTTTCGCTGCGGCTGCTCTCTTCTCTGTGCTTGAGACATCCGAAAACACTTAAAGCGGTCCGCCGGCGTCTGATCACTCCGTTCTTTAGTACAAGCGATTTATGGTTGAGTGTCTTTGGTTTGTGAATGGGTATTCGATGACTGGTTTAAGATGGGAGGTCCCCAAATATTTTGGTCCCAGAACAAAAATGCATACATTTATGAAAGCCGTGAACTGCATCTAGTCTCAATAGTAATTTAGTCCCCCCCCCCCTCCACACACATGAAAAAAATGCTTCAGGATTTGCATTCTATTTAATTTTGCATCATAAATATTATAAATATAACTTATAAAGAAATTAATACAGGCTATGTCCATATTAGATCACAAACCGTTTCACTTGATCATTTAGTACTTTAAAATGGCCCTTGTCAGTAATGTATGTACGTCATTTTTTCTAAGTCAATTTCAGTCACTTCATTTTGGTTTTGACCATGTGTATCGCTAGTAGAGGGATGTAGGGCCCTAATGGCCGAATGATTAGCGCTCTGGCGCTCGGTGCCACAGTTTTCAGGTTCAAGCCCCGGCGGTATCATGGATGTTTTTAATGATTCGGGATCCACTTTAAACCGTAGGTCCGGATTTAATATGACTATAGAGCTTTGGGCGGAGGGCTGACAGCCTACCCCGCAAAAAAAAATCATCTCCTAACCCATCGAATTCCACCAAGGGCTGTAGTGCCAGGGAGTTAATTAGTCAGTTTTGAATTATTAATAATTATACAGCAATGCATTATTAATAATACAGTGGGCGGTTATAAAATCTCTGGTGATGATTCAGAGGATTGTGGGACTTATTCTAACGTGGAAACCGAATGGCTAAATTTATACTTGAATTTCTATAGTAAAAATTAAAAAAAAATTGGATAAAACTTTATTAACTTCCTTAAATGCATGTTTTTGATTTTAATAATAATAATTATTCTGAAACGAAACTGTTTTGGGAAGGGGAAAAACTGCTCTCTTAAGTGCTAATAAAAACACAATTTAAAAAGAAAAAAAAAACCGTCAAAACTAGTTCCTCATTAAAGTATCCATTGGTACTATTAATGTAAAGTATTAAACATTTTGTCTGTAAAATTTTTTTTATTAAATATAAACGCAAAAACCTTGTATTTGGATTGAATGATTTGATGGGTAGCATTTTGGGTTTTTGAAATTGGGCACTCAAGTAAGAAAATCGACAAAGTAAAGGAATAATAACAAATTAGATTGAATTTGTCGCTCTTCTGTTACTTTTTGAACACTTTAGGCTAATTAGACCGGGATAACAAGTTAGCATATCTGTTCTCAGAATAAGCACGCCAAATCCGTAAGCCGTTACGTTTTTCTGCCGTACTCCAGGAAAAAGGTGCGACCCCTTTAGATGGCGTTAGGGATGCTCCTGTAAGATCAGGGTAGCAAAACGGGGGTGTAGTGAAGCAGGCCCTTCTACTTGGATAGAGTCTGCTACATATATCTGTGTTGCCAATTGCGAATAATGAAATGAAATGTCTGTCATCTGAAAACAACATTTCGCGTCATACTAAATTCTTGACCTTTCCTGCGTCCCCAATTGAATACAAATCTGAAATTTAAAAATGGTACAAATCAGATCGAAACGAATTGATTACTTTATTCATATAGATCTCTAGCAGACTGATGGCTAGCGCTCTGGCCTTTGGTACCACAGGCTTCCGGTTCGAATCCTGGAGGTGGAATGGATGTTTGTGAGTAGTTCGGAGCCTACGTTAAACCGTAGGTCCCGGTTTAATTAGCTTAAAGTGTGCAAAAAATGACCACAGAGCGACAAACCAAACTAAAACATATAGATCTGTAATAGAAACGAACTTTTCGCTCTCTGTAATATTAAATAGCCTAATCTTTATGTAGCATTTGAATGTATTATTGATACACACACTCTAAACAAAAAGTTCCTAGGGGTTCAAAAGCTCTTTCAATGAATAAATCATTTATCGATGTGATTCTCAATGAATTCGGGGTACATACTCATATATATATATATAGATAACTTATATATATTCTGTGGATTTATTTATAATTTTTTTTTTTTTT
>BPLQ01003666.1:1461263-1473945 GCA_021605075.1 Caerostris darwini | reverse complement strand
GGATAGCATATTCAAAGCAGAAGTATATCCAGCATATCTTGGACAGCATATCCAAAGCAGACATATATCCAGTATCCATTGTATCAATCCAGAATTAAGCATTATTAATTATTCATCCTTCATCATTTCAAAAACGAACTTCATTACTCGAAACAAAAGTAGAGAAGTGTGTTCGAATCCGTTCTAACTTCCCCGTCCCCTGTGATCTTGAGAAACCTGATGAAACGGTAGCTCGGTTAAGAGGATTATGTTAACGTCGCCTAGGAAACCGTAAATAATTGAGGAGCATTTCTAATTCATTCCTTCTGCTAACAAATGGAAATCTCGTCCTCAGAGCACAAGCAAACGGTGAACTATTAAACAGCCTATTTTTAATCCCTCTGGCAAAGAAAAAAAAAAAAAAAAAAAAAAGGAAGCCATAGAAAAGCCAAAATTACTGTGAGATAAGGAGAAAATAGCGTGAGTTTTTAATTTTTTTCTTTTTCTTATTTATTTGGGATTAAGAAAAAAAAAATTTTGTTAAAAAAAACTCAGTATTTCAATTTGATGTTGATGTAGGAAATGTTTAATTGAAAGATATTGATTTTTTGTTCGCCTTGTGGTCCAATATAGCGTTCTAATCCACTGGCGGCGTAAGTTGTAGTCACTGCTTTCACAAACAAGGAGACGCAGACTCAATCGCAGAAATTTGATGTTGATGTTGTAAATGTTTAATTGGAAGATATTGATTTTCCATTGGCCACGTGGTAAAATATAGCGTTCTAATCCACTGGTGGCGCAAGTTGTAGTCACTGTTTTCAGAAACGAGGAAACTCGAGATAGTAATTGCTATAATTTGTGGCGTTTACAGGCAGGCAGTTCGATAGGAATTGTTCGAGGCCTGATGACGAGTGGCTAGCGCTCTGATGCTCGATAGCACAGGTTTCGGGTTCGAATAGTACCACAGGTTTCGTGTCATATCCATGATACGAAACCTGTGGTACCATGTAGTGGTTCGGAATCCACTTTAAGCAGTAGGTCCCAGTCTCATATCGCCGTAGAGAGTCACAGAGCTCAATCATACTTCTTTTCACCCACATCATTCCCAAACTGTAAAGGGGAAACTTAGATCTAGGCACAGTGATGTGGGGTGTTATAGTAGTAGTAGTGGTAGGAATTGTTCCAGATTTTCCCCATACGACACGCAAATGTAAGGTAATTACTCCTAAAACATTTCTCCTCCCTTTATCGAACATCAGTGGGTTGTTTGTGACATATATTGTTTTCCTATTTAAGGTAATAAAAAAGCTATAAATATTGTTTTGCAATATTGTTCTCATTCTTAAGGCAATAATAAAGTTCAATAAAGTGATGATTGCAAAAAATTCTTTTATCCAGTGGTGATTTTGAGTCGTTTTCAAGAGAACCCAGAGATTAATTAAAGGGAAAGGGGGATTAAAATACGGGGAGGATGTTTAAAGACCTAAGAGGGAGGGAGCATTGATTGAATGGAAATTTAGAAGGAAAGCGGGGTGCTCCTGACGATAAGTCAGTTGAACACACAACTGAAGGCGTTACTCATCCATTCCCTGTTCTGAATTACAATGATGGGCATAATGATGGCAGGAATAAATCGGCGGGGCTACCCCTTAATCAATATATTGCTGCATCGAGAAAATTAATTAAACATCAGCATAAGATGCTGTTATGATACAAAGTTCTATTCCTCATTCAATATTTTAAAAAGTACAAAAGATTCTATTCAATCATTCCATTAAAACATTCTATTCCTCATTCATTCTATTAAAAGGTACAAAAGATTCTATTCAATCATTCCATTAAAACATTCTATTCCTCATTCATTCTATTAAAAGGTACAAAAGATTCTATTCAATCATTCCATTAAAATATTCTATTCCTCATTCATTCTATTAAAAGGTACAAAAGATTCTATTCAATCATTCCATTAAAAGGTACCCATTCTATTAAAAGGTATTCATTCTTATAAAAAACAAAAGATTTATTCCTCAATTATTCTATTACAAGGTACTCATTTTAATAAAAGGTTACAAAGATTTTATTCCTCAATCATTGTATTAAAATGTACTCATTCTATCAAAAGGTATTCAGCCTTTTAAAAAGTTTAAAAGATTCTTTTCCTTAATTATTCTATCAAAAGAGACTCATTCTATCAAAAGATACTCATTCTATCAAAAGGTATTCATTCTTTTAAAAAGTTACAAAGATTGTATTTCGCTATTTTCTTTAATGGTAATAGAGAGTTTTTGCATACCGTATTTTGGACGTCCGTTAGCTTTTTCTCCCTAGCGCGCATGCTCATAGGAAACATTATTATAGATACGCATGCGCAATTTCCTATGAGCATGTGCGCTGGGGAGAAAAAGCTAACGGACGTCCAAAATACGGTATGCAAAAACTCTCTATTATGTCGTTCCAGATTAAGGATTTTTTTCATATTTGAAATATTCCGCTAAGTAAAAAATGGCTAAATATAGGCTAATAAAAATATAATATTCAGCTAAATAAAATACAATTTGTTTTCTGAAGTAGATTTAATTAGATTTACTGTAAATATTAATAATTAGAAAAAGAACACTTGTAAAATATAATACATTTAATGCTTATAAAAAAGAATCAAAAGGACAATAGTGCCAAGTTCTTTCTAAAACTGAAATTCAATTGCTAAAACTAGAATTTTTAAAAGATATATATATCTTACAAAGAACTTACGAAAACTGTTTTCTGGTTTTAATAGTTTTTTTTTTCTCCTTTGTCTGTATATATTCTAGGAGCTTCACCAAATTCCTGAAAAATATTTTCACATTGACAATGCTGGCTCAATGGTAACATATTGTCATAGACCAAATGACAATGTATTGCCAATATCTTACCAATGCGCCGGATCCCACTATTTTGTTTAATGCAGTGTTATTTTTTACAAACCCAAAGTAGTTTTTCCAATTATTTACTAAATCAATTAAACAACTTAAATAGAATATCATTAAAAAAAATTCCAATTATTTACAAATAAGCAATAGACGAGCCCCTGATTTTTAACAATAGAAATATTTTATTAATAAAAAATAAATAATAGCAATATTGAAATTATTTTTTGTTAAAAATTGAAAAGCTTCAGTAAATCATAAATATTAACTTGCATAAATGTACTAGTTATAATTTATTTTCTAATTATCTACATAAAACAAATGCATTAGTCTATAATTTTAAAAATATTGACATGAAAGTACATTATTTGCCCCTTTTAAAAAAACCTACATAAAAAAATTTTCATTAAAGAGCAGATAGTTAAATAAATTCAAATTATAACTTGTATAAAATATTAATAATAAAATGAAACAGTCAAAAAATGCGCCGATTTACCGTTTATATGCTATCAAATCTGCATTCTAATGGTGTCTTAAAAATTAAAATTTTTAATTTTTTTTTAAAGTAATATAAAATCTGGTAGTCATATTTGCTAATGTAAAAATCTAGTAGTCACATTTGCTAATTTATTCCACATTTGTTCAAAGCTGTAAGTAATTACATGAAAAATTACTTTTATGAGGAAAGAAATATTGTCAAGGTTGCCGGTTTCTTTTTACGAGAAGAAACATACTCAAAGTGAAACACAGAATTTAAATTCTCACTTAATGGGACATTTATTTCAATCTTGTTCTCAGATATTTCTTATTTAACGCATTTAATTTATAACCATACATAATTGCGAGACATTTATGCATGAGATGCATATAAATTACTTGTATCAACACATGTATGACAGCTGATTTAAGTTAAAGGTTATATTCTTGAGTTAAAATTTTTATTAATTGTTAATACGTTAAAATGTTAATATTCTTGAAGGTCGGAAGAAATTCATAAGAGAAATAAAAGATTCTGAGTATAAATTTGTGTCAAGATTTTGTGAACATTATACCACTTTCAGTAATAGCTTTAATGTAGCAAATTAAACAAGAAAATATTGAACATTTCTATAAAAAGTCAAACTAAAAGTTTTCTTTCGATATGTTTAAAAGACTACGATTTAAAATTCCATTACAAAATATTTGTGTATACAAAATATTTCGCACTTTTATATCATACAAAAGACCGACAACCCCTCCCCCCACAAAAAAAACCCGCGATCGTAAAAAAAGAAAGACGTATAATGCAAACTCACTTTTTATAAAAACCCGAATAAATTACAAAAAGTAATAAAATATCGTAAATATAAAGTGTCCCAAAATGTATCATAAATGTATGTATATATGTATAACGTATAGTATGTACATATGTATGTATAAAGTGTATCAATATATGGTTTGTTGAAGTTCAAAGGATATAATGAATTAGTAATGTAAAATATTTAACAAACCCGACTCGTGGCTCAGTGGCAACGAGAGCTGCTGAGGGCCGAGGTTCAATCCGCTGACGACATTGTTGTAGACACTTTTTCAAAAAAGAGATTCTATGGCGTTTGGGAATATATTGCCTTTTTTAGTCGGATTACCTGGTGGGAGTTTTTCGGGTTTTCTCCCATAAGATATGAAAATGCGGGGTATTCCTACCGGAAGGCACTGCCCTCCTTCTCCAGTGTTACGGAGTCAAGTCAGACTTCTACCTACAGGTGCTCCATCACAACAGAAGTTGCCTCCGCCCTTTCATAAGACCACACGGGTTCTTGAACTTGGTTTAGATACTATTGAGAATCAGATATATCTTCGGAAGAAATTCCATCCATACATATACTCTATTTAGAATTAGATATATCTTTGGAAAAAACTTCATTAATATCTGGTATCGTGTTGAAAATAAATTCGGAAAAAAAAAATTAATTAACATACATTGTTTCGAACCAGATATATTTTCGCGAAGAATTCCATCAAATTGAGAATGAGATATATTTTCGAGAAAAATTCCATCAATGTATGCTATTTAAAATCAGATTACCTCCGGAAAATTTTTTATTAATGTATGTTATTGAGAATCAAATGTAGCTACAGAAAAAAATTCCATCAATACGTTGAGAATCAAATGAATCTCCGGAAAAAATTCCATCAATGTATGTAATTTTTTATTAATGTATGCTATAGATAATCAAATGTTAACTACAGAAACTTTTCCACCAATATATGCTGTTGAGAATCAGATATATCTTCTGGAAAAGTTCCACCAATGTATTCTATTGAGAATCAAATGTATCCTCGGAAAAATATTCCATTAATATATGCTATTGAGAATCAGATATATCTTCGGAATAAATTCCATCAATGTGTTCCGCTGAGAATCAATTGTATCCTCGGAAAAAATTTCAACAGTGTATGCTATTGAGAATCAAATGTATTCTGGGAAAATATTCCATCAATTTATGCTGTTAAAAATCACATATATTTTCGGAAAAAATTCCATCAATGTATTCGATTGAGAATCAAATGTATCCTCTGAAAAAATTCCATCAATATATGCCGTTGAGAATCAGATATATCTTCTGAAAAAGTTCCATCAATGTATTCTATTGAGTACCAAATGTATTCTAGGAAAAAATTCCGAGAATAAATTTGATTCTGGTATTGAGAATCAGATATATCTTCGGAAAAGTTCCATCAATATATGCCGTTGAAAACCAGATATAATCTGTGCAAATACACTTCAAAGGGTTCAAGGCATGTTAAGAACTTTATCTCTTCTACATCTAAAAAAAGAAAATAATTAAAACTTTCCAAGAAACGCGGCGTCGCAGCTATCCGAGTGGGATCTCCCTTTTGACCAATCGATACGGTTTGACGAGTATTGTCTGTCTCTTCTTATTTGCAATTCCGATCCGCCCCCCGTCCCCCCAGTGCGTTGAAAGCTATTAGGTGAGTCGCCTCCCCTCCCCGCGGATTAGGCAATGTTTGCGGTGGGGTTAAAAGAATGCGTTCCGCAGGAAGCCCTACGGTATTTCTGGTATGCTTCATCATGGGTGACTAACTAGGGGTTACCACCAGACACTTTTGGGCCCTTAAAGAGGAGATCTTTAAGAATACCAACCCATAAGTATAAAGTATGGCATTTAGTTTTTTTAGATTGAATTAACTACTTTCGTGTGGGGGTGGGGTTGTTTGATTTTGAAGATCAGATTCTTTAGCTTTCGGAAACAATTTTGAGTTTGTTTCTGGAATCATTAGAAGTCGAGATACAGCTTGTTTCATCCTTGTTTTTGTTGTTTTATTTTAAAGATCAAATCTTTAGCTTACGAAAACCTGGAGTCATTAGATTTTACCTGGTCAGATCACCTGGAGTCATTTCATTTTAAAGATCAGATCTTTAGCTTTCGGAAACAATTTTGAGTTTGTTTCTGGAGTCATTAGAAGCCGAGATACCGCTTGACAAAAAGATTGACAGCCAAAAAAGTGAACTAAAAAATTGACTTGCCAAACGTATTATGCGTATTTTGTTAGACTTGTCAAAATACGCATAAAATAACATGAAATTACTATAGAATAACTGAGGCTGGAAGTACCATAAATCAAAACAAAATTACATTTGATGTGTTATTTATGCATAATTTCGTGTATGAATAAAAGATATGGTATGGAAGAAGTTTTAAAGGTTGCTATGGTTAAGGCTGTTAATAACGAATGAACTTTCATTTGTCTAATCATATTATTTAGCCCAAAATACTCATTTTAGTTCAGAATTAAACGAGTTATCTCGTGGTGTTTCGAAAAGATACAAATATGGGATACAAGTATACTTGAGATTATCCGTTGAAAATATATTACTTAGGAATTACAAATATATTTCTTAGGAATTTACTGGATTAAGAATGTGGAAATGTAGTAAGACAATATTTCTTTAGGGACTGATGTAAAATTTATTTTCGTAACCTTCAGAGACATTATTATTATTATTAAGACTCCTCCACTTACTCGCTGATACAGGGAGGGTGCAAAAAGTAATACAGAAATTTTTATAATTAATATACTTTTATTATACAATAATTTTATTCACTTTCAGGCGAAATAAAAGAGTTTGGAAATTTATATGTTCCCTACATGAAATAATATACAATGACTAATACTCTTTCTGAAAAGACTACAATTTTAAAATATAAAGAAAACTAAAATTAATTATTTAAATAATTACGTTATTTTTTATTTCGTACCCTATATCGCCTGCCCCGCCCTCACCCTCAAGGTCCTCAAATTTCGAACATCTAGAGACGGGAGAGTGGGAATTCCTTGAATTGAACTGCGATAACCTGAAGGAATTAGCAATATAAGTTCAGACTTCAGATTGCAACATTGGGGATTTCAGGCGTACTGCCGATCAGATTCCGCCGGGACATTTTTATTATAATGGCAATGCCAATTTTTTCTTATTTATCAAACAAATTTTGGGTGGTTGCAATTCAATGTTTAGTATGCTTTATTCATTTAACGTCATCCTGTCTATGATGTACAACAGCTAAAAAATAATAATAATAACATCAGCCATGTAAAATTTGCCAACCAAGAAAAGTCGCCAAATTGGCATAAAACTTAATTGAGTAATTTTTTAACGAATATTAATCTAATTTCAAATATTTTTTTCATTCGATTTAGGGCTTGTATAAGAATTATCTTGATATATATTATACAAAAACAAAAACAAGTATATATATATGTATGTATATAAATATAAATGTATACTATATAATTGTATACTTGTATTAATACTAATATTAAAAATTTAATTTTTCATCAACATTTTGTCGCTTGCGTTGAAGGTTTTTTTTAAATTTCGACTTGTCGAAATTGCCAATGCGCAGAACAAATTAAACATTTTATATTTCAAGTGAGAAAAAATTATAAGTATTTAACGCAAAAATTAATTCAATTAAATTAGTTTTGTTAAAATAGTTATGGTGAAAAATGCAGATCATTTTTGAAGTTATTAACAATCAAGTTATTAAAAAAATTTAAAATATAAAATTTAAATAAAATTGTTAAAAATAATAATAAAATTATTAATTTAAATAAAAATAAATTTTAAATATTAAAAAAAATGTGATCAAAACTAGTGATACGCATTTAAATGCTAAAAAAATGTTTAATTTTAATTAATACATTTAATTATAATAATACATTTAATTATTAATAATACATTATTATATAAAAATAAACACTTTTTTCATTCAATTTATAAATTAAAAATTTTTAAGTGATTTAAGGAGCAAGTATTTATTATTATTATTATTTAAGGAGAAAAATGTAAAAATGTATACTCATTTAAAGGAAATATATACAAACTTCTTTTTACAATATTTAATATTCAAATTTAAAATCAACAAAAATAATAATAATTTTTTTTTTTTTTTTTGTAAATTAAAAAAAAGACAAACAATGTTATTACCTGCTAAACATTTTGCCTATTCAAAAAAATAAATCGAATATATTGTAGGAACAGTTAACTGAATTCACACTGAACTTTTGACCAGTTAGTTCACCGAACTTTTTGGTAAATAAAACATTTAAATAAAGCAATCCATTATCCATAAGCTATTTGTACATAAGTAAAGCGTAAGATAAAAGTTAATAGATGTTATTTAGAGAAATGGGACTCTAGTTTTTTTCTCCAAGTAACTAATATATAACTTCTCATAAATACAGAATAATTTTAAATTCAATATCAAAATAATTTTAAATTCAATGAGAAACCTGAACTCCAAAGTATTTGCTACAAAATACAATAAAATATTCATTAATATCACTCAACCTCTTTCTTTTTGGAGTGAAAAATTGAAACATAATGAGTTGTTGTTATTGTGTTTATTCTTACATGTAAACATAGATGATATAATGATAATGATACTAAACGCACATTGTAAAGAAATATATAACACTCAAAATAAAAAAAATATTGAAATATAAATGAAAAAAAAAAATGAAATGATTAAAAAATATTTATTTCACTTGTGTGCTATTTGTTTTGTATTTATTATTTATTTATTCTGAGAACTCATAACTGTAATCTCTAAATAAAACCGGCAATATCTGTCGTATATTCGCAAAGATATTATATTAAAGTCAAAGTTAATTTTTGTTGATCATTTCGACAGTTGATTTTTGAATATATGGATGCAAACAGAAAGCAGTTTTTTAATATATTTTTTTTTCACTACTTTGGCCATAAATCTTTTCTTAAATTTAAGAATTCGTCCTGAAGACGTTTAAAAATATTGCAACATCATTTCATCTAAACCAGGCTTGGCCAACCCGCGGTCCGCCTCGAATATTTATTTCCCGTGAGATGTATCACACTTTTACAAAATATATATATTATGGCCAAAGTAGTGAAAGCCAATGTATTAAAAAAATACGTTGTGTGTGCATCCCTATATTCAAAAAGCAACTGTCGAAATGATGAGAAAAAATGAACTTTGATTTTAAAATAATATTCTTGCGAATAGAGGACAGATATTGCCTGTTTTATTGATGAGTTTGCAGTTATGAGTTCGCAGAATAATTCAATTATATATTTTTTATTTCTTTATATTTATATATTTTCTATATTTCATTTTTAGTGTTATATATTTCTTTACAATGCGCGTTTAATATCATTATTATGTTATCTATGTTTGCATGTAATATTAATAGTAAACGCAAAAATAGTAACTCATTATTTTTCATTTCAAAAAAAATATCTATAGTGGGTCTAAATCTAATATGGTGGTATATAGTTTTATATGCGGCGCGTAGAGTTAGGATGCATTTCCAAAGTGGCCCTACAAGATCATGTGAGTTGGCCACCCGTGGCCTAAAATATCGAATATGAAATTTTAAGAATGCATTTTTGATGTCATTGCAAGAAATCTATTAAAATACCCTTCCTTTTTTACAATATAAAAAATTCTTACATTGATAGTTTTTACCCTATTTAAAATATTTATTAACATCCAATTAACTAATAATCGGTGTGTTGGTTAATTTAATTTTTCTATCAAGGCGTATTCACTGAACTTGTAAAGTAATTTTTCACAGAAAATTGTTGTCTCTCTAAAATGTCTATTGACATTTTTTTATATTAAATTTTCCTCGAAAATAATAGTTAACTTATTCTTTCTTCTCATTAAATAAAAAAGAGACAGAAAAAAAAAACAATTGAAAAAGAAAAAATTTTGTATTATTAACAAACACGTGGTTTTTTTTTTTTCATTCCAAGTATTTCAGGAATTTTATTTAGATCTAATCACAATTTAATAGCTTATGCAGTTGATAAAAACTACTCAACTTGTCAATATACACAAACTAAAAGAAATTAACAAAAAATAGAATTTTTTTATAACTATAAAAAAAAATATTAAATAAATATCAAATGCTTCGATAGTTAAAAAAACCTATGAAAAAATTTGCAACTTTTGTACAGAAATTTTAAGATTAATTTTTCGTTATATATATATCAGAAAAACATTACATTTTATTAAAAAATATATTAAAAATCAAATAAATATGAAATGCTTCGATAGCTAAGAAGAACTTGAAGAAAATTTGCAAGTTTCATACAGAAATACAAGATCAATTTTTCGTTTTATGAATATATATTTCTCTTTAGATAAACATTATATTATATAAAAAATATGATAAAAAAATCACAAATATAATTTTACTGATGAGAAAAATTAAATTAAAAAAAAAACCCCCAATAAACTTATAAAAACTTACCAGGAGTAACGAGAAGAAACTAAATCGCACCAAACGATTCATAATCAGCACTAAGAGGGGTGAGATGCTCCCCCTGATGGCACATTTCGAACGCACATATCTGCTCCAAAAGATATCCACTTCCAAATTCTTATAATTGCCCGCATCCAAAAGAGTAAGTAAATAATAATTTTCAACGCCAAACGAGAAACCAAAATCGTCTGCGAAAAAGAATAAAAAAAGCACGTGTTCGAACGAGCGAATCAGACGGGACGAAAAAAGACGCGCGAACACCACCAAAAGACGCTGTAGCTCGAAACCTCTGTACGCTTCAAGCCGAACTCTGGCAATGATTAGAGTGCTGTGTGTTAGAAGAAGGGGAAAGTTGTGAAGATCGTTTGACGTGCCGTGATTGGACGATTTCGAGGGTTCGGGCTCGTGCCTCCCGTCAATCAAGGATGAAACGCTAAGTGGGTTGGATGGACAGAGGGAGGGAGGGGGGATGGAAAGTCGGCTTTTGTTTGTTGCGAAGATGTGGCAATAATCTGTTCTGGGTAAATTGCTTTGTTGCAAAGAGAATAGGAGAAGATCTGTAACAAAAAATTATGGTTGATTTTTTTAGAGAAAAAAGTTTTTGTTCGAATTCGCTTTTAAAATATTGTCACCTTCGAAATCACTTGTTGAAATAAATGATTTTTTTTTTTTTTTAATAATAATAATAAAAAAACGAAAAACCTAAATTGTATGAGCCAGATGTGGCCAACCCAAATGATCTTGCGGGCCACTTTGAAAATGCATCACAACTCCGCGAGCCGCATATAAAATTATATATCTCCCTATTTGATTTAGATCCACTGTAGACATTTTTGTGAAGTGAAAAATTGAAACATAATGAGTTATTATTATTGTGTTTACTGTTATTCTTACATATAAATATAAATAATATAATAATAATGATGCTAAACGCACATTGTACCGAAGTATATGACACTAAAAATGAAATACATCAATATAAACGAAATAAAAAAATGAAATCCTTAAAAAAATATTTATTTTACTAATGCCAAATTTGTTTCTTCGCTCTTTCACTTAGCTTTTGCAAATCAAACTCTATTTGGGTATTTGCACATCGTAACGGTTATTGTGTCCGTTATGTTTGAGCGTGCTTTGTGTTTGGTGAATTTCATTTTCGAAAAAAAAATATTCGCAGATGTAAGTTGAACCAAAAATGCTAACAACTTGGACCAAGAGTCTGGTTTGCTGTGCTATCAAAAACTGCAACTGTGCGTATCTAGGAATAGTCTCTTAAAATGAAACATTGAATCTGTTATATTAGACGTTCCAATATGAGCGCGAATCATCAGTTCGCAGAATATAAGTTAATTATTCTGCGAACTGATAACTGTAAAGTCATTAATAAAACAGGCAATAACTGTTCTATATTCGCAAGAATATTATTTTAAAATCAAAGTTCATTTTTTCTGATAATTCAGCAGTTTATTTTTGAATCTATGGATGCACACATAATGTATTTTTTTAATACATTGGCTTTCACTACTTTGGCCATTCTAAAATAAATACATTTTGTACAAGTGTGATAAATCTCACGAGCTGGAAAAATATTCAAGGCGGACCGCGATCCGCTGGTTGGCCACCCCTGGTATAAACGATACATGGAAAACTAAAACTAAACTTTATAACTAAATAAATAAAATAAGAAAAGAAATAAATTGTATAGAAACCAGGTATTTTTTTTAAACAACAGTTTTAGTATATATCTATATAGCACCCATCGTCAATTAGGGGATTTAACGATAAACATGGATATCTAGCTTTATAGAATATCCTGGCAAATAACATCTGAAATTGGCATTTTTAAAAATAAGTTAAGATTGGCTTTTTTTTTCCTTTATGAATATTAGCGCCTTACTATTTTACTTACATGGTAAGTAAAATAGTAAATTACATTACTACTTATTACTACTATTAAGCACCATTATTACTTATTACTACTATTA
>BPLQ01003666.1:1410664-1451360 GCA_021605075.1 Caerostris darwini | reverse complement strand
TTTATTTTATATATATTTTTTTTTTGATAGTTTTATAGTCTAATCCTTTTATTTTTCGACGGAAAAAAAACGGTAAAAATTAGGGTTCACTATATTAGAGCTAAATTGTACAAAAATAATAATAATTATGTTTCTTTGGTTCTATTATTATTATTATCTCGTGGCTAAACATTATTAGAAAAAGATAAAAATAAATAAATTAAAAATTTAATTAATAAAACTTTTCAATATTTTATTTTAAACAAACAAAAAACAGTACAAAAATATTAGTTGTTTTAATACGCACTTCAAATATTTTACATAATGGCAGTATTTCGAAACTTTGTAGAGAAAAGTAGACCTTTCTGTTGTTAGTTCTTAAGAATCGAAAGAAATTCTGGATTTCTCAGCTACTTTTAAGTTGTGAGAAATACAAAAGAAACCCTTATTTTATTGTATGTATAATTTCTGCTGAACTTTTATATTTCTGTAGATATTTATATCTCAAACATCCTTCAGCAGATTGTTCTAAGAAATATTTGAGAATTATTACAGGAAATCGCTTTAACGTGAGCTGTAAATCACCTCATTTAAATGCAAATGTGTATTACTTTTAGTTTTGGGGCCACAGCACAGCATTTCTACAAATATTTGAATTTCCAGCAACAGCAAGACATATGGGAAAGAGTAATATAATTTACTACAGGAAGTTAGAGAGTAAATAAGTGCATTTGCATTGCTACAAACATATGCCGCTTTCGCATTTTATAATAATTATTTTACAAGGAATTGATGTTTATTGCAAATATTTCTGTTTCCAACAACCACAATGAAGCATATGGAAGTGAGTAACAATAGTCATTATGAGCGCTACAAGAAGTTAACTTTCTTGAGTAGCAAATCGGTTCATTTAACTGAAAATATGTATTATTTTTAATATACCTCAAATACTATATATCATTTCAAACAGATAAACTCAAACAAATAAAATCTTGTTTTATTATACGTATATTATTATATGTGAGCATGATGACGTCCTGATTAGGGATCCGTGAGGTTATCCGAAGATGAGGGCCAAGCAAATAAAACTCCATGTCCAATTTTGGCGGAAAATTATACTTTGGGTCCCTTAACTTTTGAAATACTTTATGAATAAAGTTAGTCTTAAGGAATTTTCTGGAGAATTTGGCTTTTGATTGAAGTGTTTTGCAATGTGATTTTGAATCACATTTGTATATCCAATGGCTATAAATACTCGTAGTGCGTTGATCCATTCCTTCTTCTTGAAGTTTCACATTTATCACTTTTGCCATTTTCCAGTGCTTATGGAGCTGTATAGTGCTTCTTATTGTATTTGGAATACTTCATTCTTCATTTATGCCTAGAATTTCCAAACATTGATATATTCTCTTGGCTATTGATTGTGACAACGTTTCTTATAAAATTGAATATCACTACTACATTTGCTTGTTGCACTTTTTGGATTGCGCCACGAACCCCTAACCAGGACAACATCATGTTCACATATGATAATAATAAAATACGATTTTATCTGTTTGAAACAACCGCAGGGCATATGGGAAAGAGTAATATGATTTACAAGCAATTTACTACAGGAAGTTAATTTATCATCAGAAGTAAATAACTACATTT
Source organism: Caerostris darwini (assembly GCA_021605075.1). NCBI lineage: Eukaryota > Metazoa > Arthropoda > Arachnida > Araneae > Araneidae > Caerostris > Caerostris darwini. Next base: position 1,449,728 of record BPLQ01003666.1, on the reverse strand, counting down.
GTATTGCTACAAACACATACGACTTTTGTGTTTTACAATATTTCTTTCAAATATTTGTGTTCCCAACAGCCGCAAAGAGGCATATGGAAGTGAGTAACAATAGCCATTTACTACAGGAAGTTAACTTTCTTGAGTCTGAGGTGTAAATCGGTTCATTTACACATGCTGCTTTCAGTGTAGTATCTCAATTGTGGTACGCCCTTTCACCAAGCGATTTTCACGCAGTCCATCAAGGCGACTTCAAAGGATGCCGACTTCCCAGGGGAAAAGGGTTGTTGCAGTATTTGTCGAAATCCCAACTGATAAATAGCTTTTGGAATAGAGGCATTAGACCGCGTAAGTTCAACTCCCCCCACCACCCCCACTGGGGAAGGGAGGATCGCACTTCCGCTTTTGTGGGTGACTTTTGGAAGGAAAGAATGCAGTCATAAATCACTGCCCGCAGAGGTTCAAAGGTTCCAGTCCCCCCTTCCCCCACCCTCTTGGTGAGAAAGATTTTATGTACCACAGAAGGATATGGACTCGGTTTAAAGACGTAATAAAATTGGTGTGGTTATAAGTGATATTTATAGTATGAGTATTTTATAACCCAAGTGAATTAGTACAAGTTGTATAGATGATACAGACCAAAGAAATATTGGTCCTTTGAAGATTATTTATGACGGAAACAGGAAGATTTAAATCTATATTCCGGAATCAGTTTTAGCGTCTGTTTATACCACTTGTAAACATTTCTTTCCGATATAGTTTGCTCACCGAATGTCTTCTGCAACATTCTATACGTTTCCGCACACGAATATTCATTCCGCAAACAAGATTGAATGCAGGTTCTTTGTTCAATTCCTTCATCGCCGCAATCCGTTTTATCGTCTCACAAAGCCGAGCGTAACTCAAGCACTAATGAATATCTTGACGTCCAATTTCACACAGATGTCAAGGACAGTGCCAGCAACCTGAAAAAGAAAAAAAAAAAAAAAAAAAATTGAAATCCCATAAGCCCCGAGAATTTTAAATTGAAAATGGGTCTTACTTTTTGGACACAGTGGTACCACAGGGGGATATGGACTTAGTTTAAAGACGTAATAAAATTGGTGTGCTTATAAGTGATATTCATGAGTATTTTATAGTATAATATAAGTTAGCTATTGTAAGTGAATTAGTGCAAGTTGTATATGTAAATATAACAGACCACAGAAATATTAGCCATTTAAAAGAATATTTATGACGAAAATAGGAAGATTTAAATCTATATAAAGTTATAGTTATAAACGCCTTAAAAATGTAATTGCATTGGGACTAAGTGATATTTTTAATGCAGCAATTATTTTACCTTTATTCAACTGCATAATTACGTTTTCAAATTCATATATTTCTCTCTCGGAATAATAAATGTTTTTTTTTAAATAGGTTCTATTAAATGTGAAAATTGTAAATCACATTGTTGTAGTTAATTGTTGTTGTAGTTTATTTAATTTATTAATTATTATTTATTTATTTTTTTACATTAAATGATTGGAAATTTATCAATAACATTTTTTTTTTTCACTTGCATTTATTTCCTTTTATCAAAACAGTGGATGGCATAGGGAGAGGGATACGTTTTAAGGTTAACTCGTGTATAAAACATATGTAAAGATATAACTAACAGCCTGGCACTACAATCCAAGGTCATCTGCCCCCGGCAGGTTTCGAAACAGGAGATGTTTTCTTCTTGCGGAGTAGGTTTGTCAAGCCCTACTCCCAACACTTTACAGTCATACTAGCTCGGGGGCCTGATGGCTGAGTGGCTAGCGCTCTGGCACTCCATCCCATAGGTTTCGGTTCGAGTACCGGTGGTGCCATGGATGTTTGTAGTAGTAGGGAACCCCTTTAAACCGTACTTCCCGAATATGAATAGAATGTCAAAATTTAATTATACATAATTAAAAGCGCATTCTAAAATATTTGATAAAATTTTTTCTCCGTTTACGCGCTATCGATATTTGATATTGTAGAGCGTAGGGCTGACAACCCTATCCCGTAAAAAAATGTTTTCTTTTTGTTTGTTTGCTGTAGTGCCAGGGTTCATTGAATGAGAAATCTTCTAATTTCTCTAGCAGGCTGGAGGGCCGAGCTTCGAATCTGCTGAAGGACATTGCTGTTGTGGACACTGCTTTCAGAAACGAGGACACTCGATGGTAATTGTAATAATATGTGTATAAACGTGTCGCATCAGTAACCTGGTGGGAATCAAAGCTATTTTCATATGAAAAATCCACCTCTCTCCTACCTAAGAAAAAATTATATTAGAGTATTTCAGAATTTCTGTTTTTAAATAAGCATAATGAACTTGAATTTCATATGCCTAACTTAAATAATTATCTTTCTATCACCCTTTCTAAACTATCAACTAAAACGTAACTTGTAAAACCTAACCTAAGTTAAAACGTAACTCGTCTTTTTACCAACTAATAAATCTTGCAAGTTATAAAAATTACATTTAATTTTAAGGAATAATATGTAAATAATAATGAAGAACAAAATTAAACACTTCTGGTTGGTTGGCAGACACTTTTACTGAAAATCATCAGGATTACTCGTAGTCTAGTGATTCATTATCTAATAAACGAGATTTAAATCCTAGCTTACAGCCTACATTGCAGTCACTGGTTTTTAATAGTGATTAGAATTGGCTGAATTTCAGTAACTCATGTGAGCGTCTTTCTTTTACTCGCTTGATGGCTATTCGTGTTTTCTATTATAAGACTCGTGCGGCCTGATGGCTATTTGGCTAGCTCTCTGGTCTTGTGTGGCACAGGCTTCAGGCTCAAATCCTGACGGTGGCATGGATGTTTGTTAGTTGTTCGGAATCCCCGTTAAACTGTAGATCCTGGTATAATTAGCCAACAGTGTGCACAAAATGACCTTAGAGCGACAAACCAAACCAAACTTATATGACGCTTGTGGCCTGATGACCAGCTGTCTGGTATTGGGTGGCACAGGCGTCAGGTTCGAATCCTGGCTGTGGTATGGTTGTTTGTTAATGGTTTGGATTCCACGTTAAACTGTGGATCGCGGTCTAATTAGCCCAAAGTGTGTATAAAATGACAGTAGAGCTACAAACCAAATCCTATATGACATGCAGATGAGACAAACCTATCTATGAAAATCATCACAAAAGTAGCATAGTACACCCCAAACATGTTCCGGATGTATTATGTATATAGAACGCGATGTAGTGAATGCATATTTAAATAAGAAAGTAGAGGGGGATGGAATAAACCTAATGCATGAAATATTATTTATTATTTATTATCGGGTTTAATAAAATATAGTGTTTTTGTGACTAATCCTCAATGTCCTGTTGTGCGGGACGGACATCCCATGAGTAGTCTACACGTGGAAGGAGGGCAGGGCGCAGCTTCTGTTGTGATGGAGCATCCGTAGGTAGAAGTCTGACTGGGCTCCGTGTCGCTGAAGAAGAAGGGCATTGTCTTTCAGGAGAACTTTTGGGGGAAATATCCTGCAGTTGCGCATTGTATGGGAGAAAATCTGGAATATTCCACCAGGTAGACCGATTCACGAGGCTGAACATCACAAACGCCATAGAGGTTCCTCATTTTTTTGGTACAGTGTGCAATTTGGTACTACAACAATGCAACCAGTAGATTCCAACCTCCACCCTATTGCTCCCCAATGGCGCACGTTACCATTGAGCCACGAGTCGGGCATAAAATCTAGTTATAATGAGGGCTGGGAAGATGGGTTGACTTCCTGAAGGGCTGGATTCTTCAGTCAAATTTTTCTTATATTGACTGTCGACTCCTAACACACGATTTCTGGCTCTTTACCATAATTTTATGCATTGTGATCCTTATTAATGAATTTGAAAAAAATTGTAAAATAAATTCAATGATTTTTATTGAACTCGTATACCTATGAAACGAAGTTTTTTTTTTACAACTTTAAAGATTTAGTATTCAGATTAGCTTAAAAAAACCTCATTGTACTCTAAATTTGTTGGCATATATCTTATAAAATTAAAAGTACTAAACGAACAGATACCAAAATATTGCCAGACTCGTATCTCAGTGGTAACTTGTGCCGCTGGTGAGCATTACGGCTGAGGTTGAATCCGCTGGCTGCATTGTTGTAGACACTACTTCAAACGCGAGGAGACTCGTTGTCGTTTGAGATGTGCAGCCTCGTTGTCGTTTGCCTCGTGAGTCTTACTATCTGGCGGGAGTCTTATGGGTTTTCCCCCAAACAAACGCAAATGCGGGGTGTTTCCTCCAAAAGTCTTCCTGGAATACATTGCCCTCCTTCTTCAGCGACAAGGAGCCCAGTCAGACTTCTACCTACGGTTGCTCCATCGCAACAGAAGCCCCTTTCCCCCTAACCATGAGTAGACTACTCATGGGATGTCAGTCCCAATCTGCCGGACACGGAGGATGAGTCACAACAACCACCACCAAGATATTACAGAATAGCTAAGAACAAGTGAAAGAAAAGTGTACATGTACACCATGTAATTGCTACCTTAACTTTTAGCATAAAATCAAAATATTTTAGAAAAATACAAACTATTTTCGCGGTGTCATGGATGTTTGTAGTGGTTCGGAATCGTTGTTGTGTTGCTCGCATCCGTAGCATATCTTCTAGCTACACGTGTCCCCTAGGGCCTGAATGGCCGAGTGTCTAGCGCTTTGGCTCTCGGTGCCACAGATTTCGGGTTCGAGTCCCAGCGGGGCCATGGATGTTTGTAGTGTTCCGGAATCCAATTTAAGCCGTAGGTCCCGGTCTACTATGATACTGTAAGAGCGTGACGGAGCAGAAGTCAGACTTCTACCTACGGGGGCTCCATCAGAACAGAAGCTGCCTGTGCTACATGTGTAACAGCAGTGCAGCCCTTGCTTATGGCAAAAAGAGGAACTGTCTCTGTATTGCCAGCTGCATTATGAGAATAACAACAACAACAACAATAGCCTATTGCTCTAAAAGAGTCCGATTTTAAACAAGCTTTTTTACGTATACTCGACTGCCGACTCTCTTTTATGTGCTGAAAAATTAAAGTAAATGAAGATTACTCAGGGGGTGTCCGTCTGCTCTGCTTGACACTGAGGATGAACAACAACCAGAAGATAGAACAGCTGAAAACAAGTGAAAGAAAATCGTAAGTGTACAGCATGTAATTGCCACTTTAATTTTTCCAAAATTTTTAAGAAAATACAAATTATTTTTCTAAAGCAATCGAATTTCAAACCTTTTTTCAGTTCCTTCTATTAGCTGACACTCTCCCTATATATATTTATATATATAGTTCACATTTTCAGTCGTTCATAAAATACTTGTTATTCATCCACTAGAGTTCAAATACATTTTGTTTTTGAACTTGTAGTGGATGACACTGGATGTGAATACAGTTTCTTCAAATATTAATTCATTCATTAAATTTAATAAATTCATTTTAGTTTTATATGGGAGAAAAAAAAATTTCTCTTCTATAAGATATTTAGCAGGATATGAATTTAGGAATCAATACCGTCGGTGGAGAAGCGTGTAGAGCGCTGGAAAAAAAATTTCTTTTTTCGTTCTGGATTCTAGTCTGAGTCAAGGAGGGAACAGAATGGAAAATGAAAGACGTAAATAAATGAGTGAGAGAGATGGAAAGTGTGTATGTGAGAGAGAGAAAGAATTATTGTAACTTAAAAAAATGAATGAAAATTATTTATAAAGGACTTTCTGCAATAGAGTGAAAAAAAAGAAGGAATTGACTTAAATTTTTTTTTTATATATATATTACTTGTTTTTCACGTATGCTCGACTCCCGACTCCACACATCCAGTTTGATGTGCTGGAAAATGAAGGTAAATGGAATCAAAATTAAGAATTTCCTTATATTGGGCCAAAGCCATGAGCGGCTTAAGATTTTATCACAGAGAAGTGCAGATTAATGTGAAAAGCAGTAAATCATCAGATTGATATACGATATACGTGTCATAACGGATACTGAGAGTGTTTGTGATTGTGGAAGTAAACACGGGACCCCTGTCAAGTCTACTTAGAAATGATGTTGTTTACACTTTTCTCCACTGATTTACTTTATAAAATATCATACTAGTCAGTGGTTCTCAAACTGTTAAGAGCATAGGGTAGTCATATAATTGAGTGCGCATCGGGGTGATATGCGATGATAGCTTGGCGAGTTTTGGCGACACTCTTTGCTTTTAATTATTATTACTGCTTTAGGCCAAGGGGGGCTAAAACGCGTCCCGTTTTGAATAGTTTTCCGACCCGTGAGGTTTATAACAATTTTACAAAACGTATTTATTTTATAATGGCCAAAGTTGTGAAAAACAATGTATTAAAAAAAATACATTTTGTGTATATACAAAATATTTAAAAATTATCTGTTGAAATTAAGAGAAAAAATCAACTTGCGAATATTGCCTGTTTTATTGATGAGTTTACAGTTATGAGTTCACTGAATAATTAAATTATATTCTGCGAACTCATGATGCGCGCGCATCGATTTGCAAAAGCTAAGAGAAAGAGTGGAGAAACACATATCGCACTCGAAAAATAAATATTTTTTAATGATTTCATTTTTTTTATTTCATTTATATTCATATATTTTTTATATTTCATTTTTAGTGTTACATATTTCTTTGCAACGTGCATTTAGCATCATTATTATTATATTATCTATGTTTACATGCAAGTATAATAGTAAACACAACAATAATTACTCATTGTGTTTCGATTTTTCACTCCAAAAAAAATGTCTACAGTGCGTCGAAATCTAATAGGGGGAATATATAATTTTATATGCGGCCAGCAGAGTTGTAGTGCATTTGCTAAAGTGGCCCTCAAGAACATTCGAGTTGACCACCCCTGATTTAGTCATTCAACAATAATAGAAACAATTGTACAATGTAAAAAACCTTGAATTTACCATCCGAATAATCTTGGATTCATTTTCTATAACAGGAAGACACACCCACCTGAAAAAAAAAATGTTCATCTTTCTTTTTTTATAATGAAGATTCTCTAAAGTAACAATAATAATTTTAATAAATAAAGTTATTTTAATAATCTCAGAAAATGGGAAACACATAATTACACGAGAAAAGACTGATTAGACCGCCAATGAAATGACATTAATACATTATGTGCGCATCCATATATTCAAAAATTGACTGTCGAAATGATGAGGAAAAAATTAACTGTGATTTTAAAATAATATTCCTCCGAATATAGGACAGATATTACCAGCTTTATGCATGAGTTTACAGTTATGAGTTCGCAGAATATAATTTAATTATTCTGCGAACTCATAACTGTAACTCTCATCTAATATAGCAGATTCTATGTTTCTTGCGAATTAGTATGACAGATATTGCCTGTTTTATTTATGAGTTCATAGAATAATTAAATTATATTCTGCGAAATCATGATGTGCACGCATCTTGGAACATTGAATGTAACAGGTTCTGTGTTTCATTTCAAGTGACTTAGTGATCAACCCTATATACTCACAATTGATTGTTAATAGAATAGCAAACCAGACTCTTAGCTGAAGTTGTTGGCGTTTTTGGTCCTACTTACACCTGCGAATTTTTTTTTTTTCTTTCACGAAACTGAAATTGATCAAACAAACATAACGGACGCTAACCTGCAACACCCATTAGGATGTGCAAATACTCAAATTGCAAAAGCCAAGTGAAAGAGTGGAGAAACACATATCGCCCCAGCAAAATAAATATTTCTTAATGATTTCAATTTTTTATTTCGTTTATATTTTTATAATTTTTATATTTAGTTTTTAGTGATATATATTTCTTTGCAATGTACGTTTAGTATCATTATTATTGTATTATGTATGTTTACATCTAAGAATAATGGTGAACACAATAATAATAACTCATTATGTTTCAATGTTTCACTCCAAAAAATGTCTTCGGGGGTCCAAATTTAATATGGGGATATATAATTTTATGCGGCCAGCAGTTTTGTGATGCATTTCCAAAGTGGTCCGCAAAATCATTTGGGTTGGCCACTCCTGCTCTAGGCTGTTGGCGCGAAGCGAGAAAAAACTCTATCAAAGAACGTTTTTCAAAAAAATAGTTCGTTTTTTTTAGCTGTCAATAAAGGTAAATTTTATTATTTTAAATATTTGGCATTTATATCCTATTAATAAATTTTCTTCTGATATATTTTCCGTACGAAATGATTAAAAAATAAAATATTTATGTACAACGTGATTATAATTAATAAAGTCACTAAAGTGTACTTGTAAAGTGTAAAGTGTCACTTGTTGTTAAAAAAGAATCAGTCGTCATAATAAATTCAAATTTGACCTGAAAATACTTGAAGGGGGAAACGTTGCGGCATAAGAATAAAAAAAAAATGGGGTTGAAGTGTATTAATAGATGACGCTGTAAGCGGCATAAAGAAAGTGAATTCGGCTGCCAGTGATGTTTTGAATCGATATGACAACGTATTTGGTGTGAGTTGTACATTAATCCAACTGCAGTGTTCAATGTGCTTGATTGTTTCAGGGTTTTGAAAAAAAAAATGCCTTCCAAGTCATTCAACAGTTGGGACACTGTTAGTGGAAAGCCCATCTACCTGATAAGATCCTAGCATTATAATCGCCCTGTATATGAACTTTTTGTGATATTTTATTATATTTCATTCAAAATGATCAAAGTTATAAACAAAATAACATTTCTTGTATCTTTTTATCTTAATAAACACATAGCTAAATAAATGTATGACTTGAGAAGAAGAATTTCGGGTATTTTTCGGAATGCCTAGAATCGCTTTCTAACATGCTTACTTTTTCTGAATAAATGCACATGAATAGCGTATGTATTAATAGGCATTTTTATTTGTTTTTATTCTTTGATTTTCCATTGAAGAATAATTTATAAATATTTGAATGAATGACTTTAAGAGTTGCTTTAAAAATTCTCTAGAAATTAAAATGGTCAATTTTTAGAAGTTTTTGTAATTGTGTTCTATTTTTTATATACCGTTTTCATTTGTTTCAAATGTTCTAAGTGAAAGGTTTTCAATTTCTTTTTTTTTTTTTTCTAAATTTCATTTTAATTACATTCCAATTCTATCTTAACCGTAACGAAATAAATTATTATTATTAAATAAAGTTATTTTTGAGTTAAATAAAAGCCTTTCTGTGTTTAATTGCACTTACTAAACTATTTAGTTCCAAAAATCTTCTGTATTAAAAGAATTAAGAATAGGAAATGGCATCAAATTTCTTTAGATAATTTTATTCGTATTTGTGATTTATGATTCACATTTAATATATATTTTTATTCTTTGATTTTTGATTAAAGAAAAATTTATAAACATTTAAAGTGAATGGTATATTTCAAATTTTATAAATATTATAATGATTCGTTTCATTTTTCAATTCCTTCTATTAGCTCACACTCTCCCTATATATATCTTGTTCAAATTTTCAATCGTTTATAAAATACTTTTTATCCATCCACTCAAGTTCAAATACATTTTTTTCAACTTGTAGTGGGTGACACTGGACGTTAATACAGTGTTTTCAAATATTAATTCAGTAATTAAATTTAATGAATTAATTTTAGTTTTTTTTAGATTTAAGTTGCATGTTTCTACCAATAGATGGCGCCAGATGTAAAAGGAAAACTCCAACTTAAAAAGTAGGAATTTGACTTAAATTATTTTTTTTTAATTACTTGGGGGTTTTTATTGTGTGTGTGTGTTAATATCGAATTAATGTATGCTGAGGATAATCATGTTAAATTTATACGCCGGAATGTCCTACCGTTGAGAACAGGAGGAGAGAGGTGCCATCATGGGCAAGGTCACCCTGATGCAGGGATATTGCTGAATTTGCAACATCTCAGCAGTTGCAGTGATGGGGTCTGATGGCCGAGTGGCTAGCGCTCTGGCGCTCGGTACTATTGGTTTCAGGTTTGAATCCCAGCAGTGCCATTGATGTTTGTAGTGGTTCGGAATTCCCTTTAAGCCGTAGGTCTCGGTCTCATATGATCGTAGAGCGTCACAGAGCTCAATCAGACTTCTCACCCACTCACATCATTCCCGAACTGTAAAGGGGCAATTCAGCTCTAGGCACAGTGATGTGATGTGATGTGTTGTAGTAGTAGTCTTCAAGACCTGTCCATAATATAGATCAGCAATTTCCGTACTTTTTTTGATCGCGTACCCCTAAAAAGAAAATAATGAACAGTTATATCTCATATAATATAATATGTATGCATGTTTGTGTGTTGTCAAAAATCAAAACAACAACATGTATTTTAAACAGCATACATGTACATAAATTAAATTCTAATTTTTGCATTTTTAATTATAACGTGAAACGACACTAACGTCTGGGGAGCTCAATGCCACAAATGCATCGGTTTTATAGCGCATGCTCACGAAGCTGACAGTTTCTTCATTAACGTTCAGAAGTTTCTTTGGAGACCCTTTTCCAACCAAAGGCAGATAATTATGCTTTCCATATAAGTTTTCGTGTGCATGCACTTTAAAGCTAATGCATTTATGATGTTTAGCTCCCCAGACGCTACCATGAGCCTATGTCTTTGGCATACCCCCAAATAACCCTTTGCGTTCTTCCTAGATCACTGATGTAGATAAATAGAACACGGTGCATATACCAGTCGGAAAAAATTTCAATGAGATTTTTTTTTTTAACGTCAGGAATCTCGTACTACCTTACAAAATTAAGGATTATTGTTTTCTTGACCGATTTTGACTGTTTGTTGCCTCAAATGCGTATCAAATGAGGAAAAAAAAAAAAAATCTAGAAAACTTGATCAGAAAGTTGTAGTGTGCAGGTTGGGCAACTAGATTGCAACTGGGTGTGGTTAGATTGAGATAATTGAAAAAACACAGATTGCAGAACTCACAGCTTTATTGACACACGCACAAACACCACACAGTATTATCAGAGACATACACTATTTAACACATTTAAAGACAGATAATTATAGTTCGGCCTAGAGCTATCTACGATGCGACGTTTGAGTCCTTCCCACGTCTAAAATGAATTCGTGGGACTCAAAATGACCAAACAGCTAAATTACAAATCTGAGGTGTCTATTTGGCTCCTTAAATATCCATTTATTGCTACGATGTACAAAACTGACACAAATACTGGCTATCGTAACATTTTATTTTTCTCTAAATGATATCTAAAATTCTGAAGAAGTTAATGTTTTCATTTCTAATGTAATTTTAAATCCTTAATTTAATTTATTTTTATTTTTCATTAATTCATTGACCGTCCGCGGGGGAACGTGTTACGGATTCCTAATTGTACCTGAGTAACTTAACTTACTTCTTTCTTTTTATTATTTAACTTAATAGCGTAAATGTTCTTTTTTTATCTAAATTCCCGATGTACAATTTCAATAATGTAAATGTAACTATGTTAATAATTATGTGGAGGTTTTCAGGGTATATTTACCCCATAGGTAGTCCGAAACAGGTACGTTCTTTTCCGAAAGTAATTATAGTTCGTGGAAGAACTGTACTTCTAAGCCGAAAACCGAAACTCGGATACGCGTAGAGTGCGCGAAATATATTTCCTATCTGGGCGAGAGTCTGTAGGCCAACTGACCATTCCTCCTAAACGCCACAGCGCCGGTACGTAGGAGTAAACCTGAATACAAAGTTAAATTCTCAAAAGATATCAACTCTCTATCATAATAATTACCGAATGTACTCATTTTTCAAAGTAATCACCACAATGCATGTTATTGATGGGATCTGTACTATTTTCCTTTGCATTCACCACTCCTGAGCCAAGAATGGGACAAATTCTTCAATGAAAGAGATTGAGGATTCAGTTGTCACCTGGGATATTGAAATATTGAAAAAGTAGATTTTGGCAACATCCTTCGATGTTGTTTAAGTTCAATGCATGGTGCACTGATACTTTTCTTCAACGCAAATGTAAGCCAGTTCCTTTCCGCAAGACATCTCTCTCTTTTTAATTGTTTTGTTTAATATACAAGAAAGAACAGAATTATACAGTAAGAACAGAATTATACAGTAAGAACAGAAATTTAATAATAATAGATAATCTTTCTCAAAGTGAAAGCTTAGGCTTTTAACACGATTACAATTTTCTTTTATGTTTTCAACATTTTTTTTTTATCTAAAAGAAAACTGTAAAATGGTTTTAAAGATCAATGAACATATGTACTTACGAGAGGTTTAAGTCAGCCTCTTTGCAACTCAATCAGTTCCTTTGAAGAGTTCTCCAGTGGCGCCATCTATGAATTATATTTATAAATATTCTAAGCGAACTCACAGAAATCACATTATTTTCCTCTCCTTTTTAATTTAAATGAAGTTTTATAAAAATAAAACGGGAGCTATAATTCCTTCATTTTAATCATTTACAAAAATTATATATGTATATTTTGATGAAAATTTAAATAAGGGGTGGCCAACCCGCGGCCAGTGAGATTTATCACGATTAGTGAAATTTCCAGCCCGTGAGATTTATCACACGTTTACAAAATATTTATAATAGCCAAAGTAATGAAAACCATTGTATTAAAAATACATTATGCATCCATATATTCAAAAATTAACTGTAGAAATGATAAGAAAAAAATTAACTTTGATTTAAAAATAATATTCTTGCGAATATAGAACAGATACTGCCTGTTTTATTGATGAGTTTACAGTTACGAGAATAATTAAATTAAATTCTGTGAACTCCTGATGCGCACAGTTGATTGTTGATAGCAGAGCAAACCAGATTCTCAGTTGAAGTTGTTAGCGCTTTTGGTTCAATTTACACCTGCAAATCAGTTTTTTCTAAAATGAAATTGACCCAACACAAAACATGTTCGAACATGACGGACGCTAACCAGCAACACCAACTGCGATGCGCAAATACCCAAATTGAGATCAATCTTCAAAAATTAAGTGAAAGAGTGCAGTAGCAAATATCGCACTCGTAAAATAAATATTTTTTAATGATTTTATTTTTTTTGAATTTTATTTATATTTGTATATATTTTATATTACATTTTGAGTGTTCTATATATCTTCGCAATGTTCGCTTAGTATCATTGTTATTATATTATTTCATGTTTACATGCAAGAATAACTGTAAACACAAAACTAATAACTCATTGTGCTTCAATTGTTCATTCCAAAAAAATGTCTACAGTGGGTCTACATCTAATAGGGGGATATATAATTCTACATGCGGCCCGCGATGTTAGGATGCATTTCCAAAGTGGCCCGCAAGATCATTTGGATTGGTCATCCCAGGTTTAAATATTTATGACGCGATGTTGAATTAATTACTTTACACTCGTGTTAGTAATTTGAATTTGTCCTGACTATTCATGATGTTTTGTTTGAGTGCTTCCCTTCTGTAAAGAAACACCCAGATCCAAATACTTATCTCGTTTACAATCCACCATAATTTATTTGAGTATGTGAGAGCCAGATTTTGGGTTTTATTTTATTGCTCACATCGGCAGCTGAGTCAATAAGGAGGGGGCATGGAATCAAGGGACCCCTGAGCCAAAAGACTATATTCCCGTTTCGAGAAGATGAAGAGAATTGAAGTGAAAAATTATATAAATTGAATGTACAATATAAGATAAAGGTATAGAACAGGGCTAGGAGTTTCTCCGTTACGTCAATCAATTCAAGCGAAGCTGAGCTGCAAACTTTGGCTTTTAAATTTTAGTCAATTGATACGATGTGCACCCTTAATCTAAATATTGTCTATCTCTCTTTTAAATTTAATTTTTGTTAATAGTTTTATTTTAATTTTAAGTGTTTTAATTTGTTTAAAAATTTGCACCTTGTTTATTTACCTTTTCTAATTTTTAATTCAATAGATTATCTCAATAGTTTATCTTAATAACCCTGGTCTTAACGTTAATTTTATATACTTTATTTCCATTTTTATTTTTAATTTTGCTAATATTATCATAATAAAGAAAAAAAAATTACATTTTTCCCGACTTCTGTTGGGTTTTTGCTAATGTAAATGCAACCAAAATGATGGCACCATGTGTTGGTGCACCTGGAAAACTTCAAACTGCAATAATTCATACTTTCAGCTGGCGTGTTTGGTGACGACTTTGTCCTGATGTGACCTCTGCTTAGCTGATTTTCCTGACTTTATTTTTATCATTTTGTAATTTTTATTTCATCTTTTTAAAATTTTTAATTTTTAACTTTAATTTTAAATTATATCTTTTGGGCGTCGTCAACGGACTCTTAATTGTACCAATAGCTTTTGCTTTTTCGATCTCCTGCTCTAATTGTTCTCAAAGCAGGAGATGCTCTTCTTAAATTTTTGTTCATCTTTTATATTTTCACTCTTAATTTAAGCAATGTCATTCTGTGCTGATTTTCTAATTAACTTTAAGATGTGGAGGTTTTCGTGGTTCTTAAAACCACGTAGGAACTCCGTAACCGGTACGCCCGTTGCCCAACAGGGTGGCCAACCCAAATGATCTTGCGGGCAACTTTCTAAATGCCTTATAACTCCGCGGGCCGCATATGAAATTATGTATCCCCATATTAGATTCAGACCCACTATGGACATTTTTTGGGAGTGAAAAACTGAAACATAATGAGTTTTCATTTTTGTGTTTACTATTATTCTTGCATGTAAACATTAAATAATATAATAATAATGATACAAAACGCGTATTGTAAAGAAATATATAACACTAAAAATGAATATAAAAAATATATATAAATATAAATGAAGTAGAAAACATGAAATTATTAAAAAAATATTTATTTGACTAGTGCGATATGTGTTTCTCCACTCTTTCACCTAGCTTTTGCAAATTGATCTCAATTTGAGTATTTGCACATTAATGGGTGTTGCAAGTTAGCGTCCGTTATGTTTGAGCATATTTTGTGTTGGGTCAACTTCATTTTCGAAGAAAAACGATTAGCAGGTGTCAGTTGAACCAAAAGCGCTAACAACGTGAACTAAGAGTCTGTTTTGCACTGCTATCAACGATCAATTGTGCTTATCAAGAAATGGTCACTTAAAGTGAAACATAGAACCTTTTATATGAGATGTTCCAAGATGCATTCCCATCACGAGTTTGCAGAATATAATCTAATTATTCTGCGAACTCATAACTGTAAACTCATAAATAAAACAAGCAAAATCTGTCATATATTCGCAAGAATATTACTTAAAAATCAAAGTTAATTCTTTCTCATCATTTCGGCAGTTCATTTTTGTATATATGGATGCACACATAATGAATTTTTTTAATGCATTATTTTTCACTACTTTAGCCATTTTAAAATAAATATATTATAAAAGCGTGACAAATCTGACGGGCCGGAAAAATATTCAAGGCAGGCCGCGGGTTCGCCACCCCTGTTATAGAAAATGAAATTGAAATTTATGACTTGAAATCTCGAACGAGTTCCAGTATGAAGGCTGTTCTGGTGCTATACCAGGACAGCCTGGTATAGCATAATTTTATTTAAGAAAAAATATATACAAAAAAAAAAAAACAAATGCCATGATGGTAGAGTGTTAAGGAAGACATTAAAAATTATGAATAAGACATTTAAATTGATATAGAGTAATATTATATAAGAAAAAATAAATAAATAATATATAAAGGTAGATATTTCGTAATAAAATAAAGTTTATAAGTTGTTCAAATGAAGATGTTCTTGAAAATATAAGCATATACAGGAAGTGAGTAGTTCGTTTTGCTTTAATCCACTGTAGAGAAAAAGTTTGAATGTGAAGTAGAGCAACTTTCTTGGAAATAAAAGTTGGAAACTTGTCATTGTAGAGCTCATAAAAGTAAAAGAAATTAGGAGGAGTTTTAAAGTTCATTGTAGATGAAATATAAAAGGTTTTTATTTTTAAATTTTTATTCAAAGTAGAATTAGGAAGAAAGATAGGCGCAACGTAGAATATGTAATAGAAACAAAAAAAAACCAGTGAAATAATCGTGGCGCCATCTTTTGAGTGGCAGAAGAAATACTGATACACAGGAAAATTAGTTCCGATACCGGTAACATAATCGGTGTGATGATCAGATTGACATCTTAACGAATAAGAGAGACTGAGTTCAATCTTCGAAATTAAAAAAAAAAAAAAAAAAAAAAAAACTATGAATAAGCCCCTTTTTTTATTTGTGATATTTTTTTTTATGCATCATTATAACGACTTCTGCACCTGGTCCTAATTGTACCAAATTTTTAAATTTAATTACAAATTTTCTTTTCTTCTTTTTGCTTTAAAAATTCATTTCCTTTATTTATTTCTTTTAATGCTAAATTTTTTTTATGCAATTTTATTTTAATAGCCTAATACCATTAATTATAAAGTCACACTAATTAAATACTAATTCTTATGACAAAGTTGAAATGTCTCAAAGGAACACCATAATCGGCCAACAATGCGTTGTGGTCACCGTAATCCAGGTTCGAATCCTCTTCAAGGCAAATGTTTTTTGTCCTTCGATTTTTTTCAAGGTTTTTCGAGGGAATAGATACTATACATTAATTTATTATTAAAAGTTAAAGTTCCTTTTTAATTACTTAATTAGCCCGAAATAAATTTGTTAATGTTTTTAGTTTGTGTCAACAAAATTTTTAATTTTTATACTATTATTATTTCTTGATTTAGCAGCTGAAAATAAAAATAAAAGCCAACAGAAGTATTAAAGCCCACAAAGGAAACGGAAACGGACGTACCTGTTTCGGAGTACCTATGGGGTAAATATACCCCGAAAACCTCCACATAATCATTCATAAAGTTACTTTTACATTATTGAAATTGAATCGTGAATTTAAATAAATAAAAAAAAGAAAATTTACGCTATTAATATAATGAAAAGAAAGAAGTAAGTTAAGTTACTCAGATACAATTAGGAGTCCGTAACACGCAGGGCCGGATTTAGATGAAAAGAGGCCCTAGGCTATTTCAATTATGAGGCCCTTTCACCTCCCATTTTTAAGTTTGTAAATTACATGAGAGATAATAAAACACATCATTACTGTGATATACATCAATATTTTGCTACTAGTACTAGAAGACCAAAGTAATTGCCGTTATTTGGAGTTCCAAACTTTCCATTGTCTCCTCTAAATGGTATTAAATGGTAAATGAATTAAACTCGGACCATCTGCCGGTATTAATTGACATAGAATTAAATCGACCACCGCACACAGCACCGCAACACTTTAAAACCAACTGGCACGATTATAAATTCCACCTTCAAAACACTAATTTAAACACGTTAGACAAAGTCACCAAAGAAAAGGCGGACATGGCCATTAAAAATTTCACCACCGCGATGATTAACGCGTTCAACAAAGCTTCTACACAAAACCGTTTACATTTTAACATTAAACTTCCACCCGAGATTAAAAGTAAAAACACAGAAACCTAACACGTAGAACTTGGCAGAGAACTAAAGACCCAACACTTAAAACCGAACTTAAGAAACTTAATAATGAAATTAAAACAATGATACAACAACACAAAAATTCTAAATGGGAACAATATACAGACTCACTAACAGATAACAACACCGAATACTGGGAAAAAGTAAAATCCATGCGTGCGCAGCACACATCAATACCATCGCTCGAAAAGGACGCTGACAGCATAGCAATTTCCCCGGCTGATAAAGCCGAAGCAATTGCCGACTGCTGGAAGCTCCAATTCGAACAAAATTCTAACATGAGCCACGTATTCACAAACAATTTAATTGCCTCTGAAACAAATAATTAGAGAGTTTTTGCATACCGTACGTTAGTTACCGTAGGACGTCCGTTAGCTTTTTCTCCCTAGCGCGCATGCTCATAGGAAATTTAGTTTCCTATGAGCATGCGCGCTAGGGAGAAAAAGCTAACGGACGTCCTACGGTAACTAACGTACGGTATGCAAAAACTCTCTATTATCTCAATGCACCTCACGTTAACTTTAATTATCATATCACCGCCGAGGAAATCCTTAACTTTATTAATTCTCTAGATTCGCACAAAGCAACAGAACACGATAAAATAAACAATAACATGATCAGACACCTACCATTTAAATTTATTTGGTGGCTCATAGTAATGTTAAACGATATTTTAAATCTTTCTTACTTCCCAGACGCATGGAAAACAGCAATAATTACACCTATTCACAAAAGTGACACAAACCCTTCTCTGCCAAGTAACTACAGATCAATCTCGGTTCTTAGTAACTTTAGTAAAATATACGAATTTGCAATTTTAAATAGAATTAACGACTTCTGCGACAATAGCAACATTTTAATTCCGGAGCAGTTTGGATTCCGTAAAAACTTAAGCACTACACACCAGCTGCTCAGAGTCACTGAACAAATCTACCACGGCTACAGTACACGAAAATTAACCGGTGTCTTATTTCTTGACATCGCGAAAGCGTTTGACAAGATATGGCACACCGGATGAATGTTCAAACTTAAAAAACTTAATTTCCCGCTCCCGCTCACACTCGTCATTAAATCCTTTTTAGAAAATAGATAATTTCAAGTTAAAATTGACAACACTATTTCTACAACGCGTAAAATTAAAAGCGGACTACCCCAAGGGTCAATTTTATCACCACTCTTGTTTAATCTTTACGTTAATGATTTTCCACGCGACACCGACATACACACGGCCATGTACGCGGACGACACGGCAATAATCACCCAGCATACTCACGCTTTTACCGTCGACTTCAGGCTTCAAAATTTTAATGAAAAGATTGAAGGATGGCTATGCCACTGGAAAGTTAAAGTAAATCCAAACAAATGTGCAGTACTCATTTTCCACAAAAGAAGGTCTCATATCAATAAGCATCTATTTAAAATCTTTAATGAACCAGTGCCTTTTGTTACCGAATACAAGTACCTGAGGGTCATACTTGATAGAAAACTAAATTATAGCAAGCATTTAAATTATACCATAGGGAAAGCAATTAAAGCTAAACGCGTTATTACTCCTCTCATTAACATGAAAAGTAAACTTTCGATCGGAGGTAAACTCACCATCTATATCTCTCTTATCAGACCGATTCTACTTTACGCAGCACCAGTCTGGATTAACTCAGCTATTAATTCTCTTAAAAAATTAAAGGCTTTTTAAAATCAAATTCTCCTAACTATCACTGACGCACCACTCCACTACAATAGACAAATGATTCACAACGAATTAAACCTTGAACCGTTCCTAAATTACGCCAAAAAGATGACAGAAAATTTTCTTATTAAAATTCCGACTACTAAAAATCCACTCCTTTTAAACCTTCCAGATTATAACCGCAATTTAACATACGCTAAAAAACGACCGCGATCAATATTCAATCAAGATTTTCTCTCATTTCCAACCGCGAAACGCCTTCACTTCGATCCAGGTTAAATTTTTCTTTTTTGCATAATTTTCTCTCCGTGTGGGTATTTCTATTCACTCATTTTTTATCGACAATTCTTATCACCCGCTTTACGTTCTTCCCGTCAACCTTTGACGAGCGTTTAGACAACTAGCCTAGCATAACGACCTGCTTTGTAATATGTGATGTAGACTCTGCTCTCTCTTTCCTTTCTACTTTTTAAGGAATGGTACAGTATTGGCTAAAAACTTAAAATTCTTCCAAATATTTAATAATTAAATTAAAATATTTAAACTATGATTTTTGCATTTTTAAATACTAACAGTAATTTCTCACCTTTTTTACACAGAGCATGTGCTCTTTTTAATATTTTTCTAAGTCAATAGCTAAAATATGTAAAATTAACAATTAAGAACTTAAAATTATACGGAGGTACAGGGTAATCCCTAAGTACTCCAATCAAAATACTAGCCTCTGCTCTACTCTAAATGGTAAGCCTCGCTCTGCAAGAGTGCAAATTATTGCGAAAACTCTTTCTATAACGTAACGTCAGTATTGCTGCTCTTTTCTTATCTCTTCCTCCAGATTTGAAGTTAAAGTTTTCCCTTTTGCTCTTGTTAAGTACAGTTAACGTAGCATTCCTATGAGTTTCCCAATTTTCCTGAGTTTGAATGATAGCAGGGTTTTTCCAATCATTAAACCCTTCAGAAGTTAATGCTGTTGCAGAAGATGCAATGTTTGGAAAGCGTTTACAAACAAAGCAAAAAACACGGCCTTTTGAGGGAAAGTACACACCCCAATCTAGAGTATAATTTTCTCGAGTATATTTTACAGACCCAATGAGTCGAACGCGTCGATCTTAACCAATACATTTTTATGTTCGTTTATGAGTCATGTAAACTATTTGTCATTGTGAACGACAATAGATGGCACCACGACCAAGAGGCTCTGCCATAACTCCTCCTCCTGTAACTCCATATAAGGAGAACGCTTATACGGGGATGGAAAATGTAACAGCACGGGGAGAAGAAGGAACGCGAGTGTAGTTGGCGGGCAGTTGCCTAAATGCGTATTGTTGTAATGAGAATAAATACTTTATATATCAACTGAAAGTGTACTTATTTAAGAGAACGGAAAAAGAAGCCAACAGTCATATGTGTAGAATGTCTCCTTATTTTCGGTTCAGTGTTTTAGTGTTTACTGTTTTTAGAACAGTGTCATTCTAATTTTGCTAACAATTTGAATGTAGGCCCCTCTTGATCTTGAGGCCCTAGGCTGAAGCCTAGTTAGCCTATAGGAAAATCCGGCCCTGGTAATATGACACCAAGGAAAGTGATCGTTTAACCACACGCTGGAAAAGAATGCCGCGACGATTTCAGCCACAGCCTCTTGCACCAAAGAAGAGAAAATTTTAGGGGAAAAGTGAGATTCGATTGGGGGAAAAAAAGTGTAACGGGGCTGCTTTAAGTCTCTTTTTGTTGGACAACGGGCGTACCGGTTACAGAGTTCCTACGTGGTTTCAAGAACCACGAAAACCTCCACATCTTAAAGTTAGTTAAAATATCTGTACTATTGTAGTTGCTCAAATTAAAGAGTAAGAATATAAAAGAAAAACATCTCTTGCTTGAGAACAATTAAAGCAAGAGATCGAAAAAGCTAAGCTATCGGTACAATTAGGAGTCCGTTGACGATGCCCAAAAATAAAATAATAAAAAGTCAAAATTAAAATTTTAAAAAAATTTTAAGTGAAATTAAATAGAAAAAAAGAATTAAAAATCAAAAATACATAAAATGAAAAAATTATATAAGATTTCAAAATACAGCAAAACAGTGGTTACATGAAGTTCAAAACGTCAACAAACACTCCGGCTGAAAGAACATAAATACGAAATAATTTTTTTTAGTAGGTTTGCAGGAGCACCAACAGATGACGCGCTCATGGCTGGATACAGTTGGCCAAAAAACCCAACTGCTGTTGGGTCTCTTCTACCGATTAGATTTCCTTTCAAATACATTTCGTGCTGCCATCTATTGGTTACCAAAGATATAAATTCTCAGTTACTTTAAAAAAAATGAAGTAGACATAGTACTCTTGTCTACAACTAATCTTCGTCCTTAATGCGTGAAAAATGTGTGAGAGTAAGTGAATGAATTAGGGAATGAATGTACGATGTTGAACATGGGTGGCCAACCCAAATGATCTTGCAGGCCACTTTGGAAATCCATCATAACTCTGCGGGCCGTATATAAAATAATATATTCCCATATTAGATTTAGACCTATTATAGACATTTCTTTGGAGTGAAAAATTGAAACAAAATATTTTTGTATTTACTTTTATTCTTGCATGTAAACATAGATAATATAATAATAATGATAGTAAATGCACATTGTAAAGATACATGTATAAAACCAAAAATGAGATATAAAAATATATAAAAACGAAATAAAAGAAATGAAATCATTAAAAAATATTTATTTTTCTACTGCGATATTTGTCTCTCCACTCTTTCACGTTGCTTTCGCAAATCGATCTCAAATTCAGTATTTGCCCATCGCAATGGGTGTTGCAGGTTAGCGTCCGTTATGTTGGTGCGGGTTTTGTGCTTGGTCAATTTCATTTTCGAAGAAAAAAAAAAGATTCGCAGGTGTAAGTTGAATTAAAAGCGCCAGCTCTTGCGTGTTAACGAGTTGATCCATGATTGCTTCATCAATCGAAAATCTACGGGAATATTATTTCTGGACGTAACCAAAGCCTTTGATAAGATTTGGCAAAATGACTTATTATTCAAGCTCATGCAACTTGATTCATCGGCTCAATTTATTAAAATTATTCACTAGTATTTCACGTTGCGTAATTTCAGTGTGCGAATGGGAGGGATTGTCTCTAGCGATCATTCTGTCAGGAGCGGTGTTCCTCAGGAATCTCTGCTCGGCCCAGATTATTTCTAATCTCTGTGAACGACATTCCAAAGTCCCATTTTTGTAAATTGGCTATGTTCGTAGATGACACAGCTATAATTGCACAGCAAAAAACGCCAAAGTCCGTCGTTGCTCTTCTTAACTTATATTCCTAACTTGGAAAATTAGTTGACCACCAGGAAAATTAAAGTTAATCCTTCGAAAAGTGCTTGCCTTCTGTTTACTAGGAAGCGAAACGTTGGTTCCATTCTAAATGTCACCCTTTTTGGTCAGCCCGTCTCCTGGGTCACTGAGTATTAGTACAATAAGAGGGGTTAATTTTAGACTCTAAATTGAATTTTAATACCCATATATCTAAAACAGTTGCTAAAGCAACTGCTGCTAGCGTTAAGCTTAAAAGCCTAATTTCTCGAAATATCAGCCTTGCGATCAGACATAAGGTTTTGCTCTATAAATCGATCCTTCGACCAATTCTCTTATACGTATGTTTCATTTGGGCGTCCACCTCAATCACCAACTTAAAGAAGTTTCAAGTTTTCCAATATAAACAGATAGCTATGATTGTTAATGCTCCTTGGTTTATTAGAAGGAAACAAATTCACAGAGATCTTGATCCTATTATGGATCATATTTTCATAATTGCTAAATCTTTTCATTATAAATGCCCTCAGATCCGTAACGAAGCGATCAGACAAATACCTGTGTACCATCCAGGGTTAGCGAGCTCCAAAAATGACACAGAGAAATCTGCGACACAGCCTGGGAGTCTTTCCCGCCACTGGAGAAACGTCGGGGAATTTATTCCTCAACGGTTAATTCTACCGGTGTGGCTTGAGTCTCTTAGCTACGTCAATCAATTCAAGCGAATCTGAACTGCAATCTGTGGTTTTTAAATTTTAATTAATTGCTACGATGTGCACCTTAATCTAAATAATGGCTATCTCACTTTTAACTTTTTATTTGTTAATAGTTTTAAATTAATTTGTTTTAACTTGTTCTTAAAATTTTTCCTTGTTTATTTACCTTTTAAATTTGAAATTCAATAGTTTATCTTAATAGCTCTGGTTTTAACTTTAATTTTGAATACTTAACTGCAATATATAAATTTAATATTGTGCTTTTTGTAAATAAAGAATAAAAATTGATTTTTTTCCCAGCAACAATTGGGTTTTTTGGCCAACTGTAACCTCCATCAGTGCGCCATCTGTTGGTGCTTCCTCGAACTTTAAAAAAATAGCCCAAACTTTGAGCTTGTGTGTTTGGTGACGTCATTGACCGGATTTTTCTGCTGCGTTGCTGAATTTTTGTAATCTTTTTATTTTTAATTCTTTTAACTTTTATTTTACTTCACTTAAAATTTTTAATTTTAACTTTTAATTATTTTATTTTTGGGCATCGTCAACGGATTACTAATTGTAGCGATAGCTTTTTCTATTTCTTCTTGCTTTAAGATACACGAACACCTTCGAAGGAATTTTTTTGAAATTATTTATCTTTTTACACATATTTGGATTGAATGTATCTAAAAACTAATGATTTCACATAAAAAAATTTCATTATTATTATTTTTTATAAGCTCGAGTAACTATAAGGTAGGTATAAGGGTAAAAATGTCTAAATGTCTAGGGTAAAAATGGCCAAAAATTGATACTGTTACAAAACATAACTCAAGATCAAATCAATATTTTTTAAATTTCTAAGTTTGTACTAACATTTTACAGAGAATAGACCTCTGGTAAATTTATATCTTTATTATTTTGTACTAGTTTAAATGTGTTCGACACAAAATTTTTCCAAAATTTGCATGCAATTCCAAGTTTAACAATTAAAATAAAAATATATATGTAGCTAGAATCATTTCCAAGGTCCCTGTAAACATTTATTAAAAACATATATACCAAGTTTTGTAGCATTTGGATAAAAATTACTTGTGTTATGGTGTTTCACATGAAAACAAAAAGCATAAAATTTATTCTGAGAAAAAGCTAAAAACTACTTTTAATTAGAGATATTACTTTTAAAAATGTTTTAAATACATTAAAATGCTATTGAATTATCAAGTTCATGTTCTTATTTATTTAAAAATATGATTTTATTTTTCCTTAAAGCTCTAAAAATTTTCTGAACTCTGTTTTGAAGAAGTTCAAATTTGCTCGATAAAAATATTTTTACAAATTCCTGCTATTGGCAAAACCTTTTTAATATGAAATGTCCTGGATTTAAAATATGTAGCCTTTTCACAAGTGTTTTGATTAAATATATTCAAAACCTTTGAATTTTATATAAAATTATCAACTTAACTATTTTTTATGCAATTTATTCTTTAAAATATGGATAAAAATTGCCAAAATGTGATATTGTTGCAAAACTTGATAATTAAAAATAAATAAATGAATAAAACATGAATAATTTTTTCCTTTGTAAGTATTTTTATGTTGGGAATATCATTATGTAGGTAATATACTATTTTCGAGTTTATATCTTAATTATTTATACATTTTTATATGCTTAAAGTTTGTCAACACAAACTTTTTTTAAAAATTTATAAAAATTCTTAGTTTAACAACTAAAATAAGAATAATTTATGAATTTAGGATAATTTCCATATTCTTTTTCTTTCATACATTTAAAGAAAACTTTTACATGAAGTTTCAAAGCATTTAGAACAGAATTATTAGTATTATCATGTTTTGAATGAATACAAAATGTATAAAAATTCAAATAAGAAATAATTAAAACCTACTTTTAAATGTAAATAAAAACAAATGTACATACATAAAAATGTTATTGAGCTTTAAATTCTCCTTTATTAATATAAACATTTATTTATTTGTTTTGTTTTCTTTAAATAACTTCCAGCTTATCAATTTTTCTTCGACATTATTCAAATCACTCAAATTCTATGTTATTCAAATAACAAAAGTTTTTCAAATAAAATGTCCTTGATTTTCAACTTGCAACTATTATAATACCTTTTATACAATTTTAATATTATCATTATATCAAATAATTGCAGAGTTTACTTCATTTTCACACTTTTCAAAAAATCCTTAAAATTCATCATCTTTCTTTAAAATTATATTGTCTATATTCTATTATCTTATAGCTCACATTTCATTTTAAAATTCTTAATCAAATACAACATACAGTGTTTGAAATAACAGTTCACAACATATATCCTTTAAAAATGTTGACAAACTTTAAGCATAGAAAACTTCAATGTTTTGATTCACATCTTTTTATTCAATATATTTTATTCCAATTCAAATTTATAAAGTGTCTATTTTTTTCTTCAAAAACAAATGTTTTATTATTTTATGATGAAAGAAATCACAAAACAAATGGAAAAGTTGGATGAAATGAACAAATGTTATAACATGAAACAGCAAATGTAAACAACTAACTTTCAGACAACTTGTAGCCAGATTCCTTATCAGATCAAGTGATACCAATAATTTTTACTTTTTTTTAAGTGATAAAAACATTATTTCAAGATTTTTATTTATACTAGAATAAGTTTTACAGCCAATATTGAGGAAATAATGAAGGTAAACATACTGAAACTATCATTTCCTGTTATGAAAATCGTACTTCCGGTTCAAAAATTCGTCTCCAAGGGAAGTTTAAACTAACACAACTCTAGTTCTAAAACGGATAGAAACAAACTGTCAAGATATTTAGAAAACTTAAAATGCAAGCTTGTCAAAAATGCAAAAATTGCAACATCGAAATTTTGGTCGAAAACCGCGTTTTAAAGGTGTTTGTGTACCTTAATTGTTCTCAAGTAAGAGATGTTTTTCTAAATTTCCTTGTTTTTCTTTTTTATTTCTACTCTATAATTTAAGCAACTGCAATAGTGCAGATACTTTAATTAACTTCAAGATGTGGAGGTTTTTGTGATTTTTAAAACCACATAGGAACTCCGTAACCTGTACGCCTTACATTTTCATTTTAAGAGTAATCCTCTATGTTTTCCTTCTTATAACAATGTTCTAAGATTTCCTTCATTTCTTTCCCTATATCCCTTAAAATCCTAATAAAAGAGGGAAAAAATACATTTGGGGAAAATATGGATAATATAGTGGAAAAACAAGGTGAATCTCTGCTGCTATATTCGAGGCCCTTCCAGAAACAGGAAAAGTTTGAATACAATAATTAAGTAAAAAAAGTTAAATCATTTTTTAAGAAATTATAAAACTTAATAAAAGCCAACTATTAAGTTTTATGTGTGAATGAAATTAACTTGCCATTTTAAAAATTTCTCTTCGACGTTATTTTGTCAAAGAAATATCTGGCAACTCTATATAAGTGCGCTAGCTTTAATTTCGAGCTTACCTCAAAGTGAAGTAAATCCAAGCCGAACCGAGCTGAGTCGAGTCCAGACGAGCAATTTCGAGCAACCCTTGTATCAGCAATTTACTCAAGTCATATTTAATCAGCCGAAGAGTGTTAATTTGCTTTTAGCTTTAAAGAAAATGGTTAAGTCGCAGTCAGTATCACCTAAAAAGTAAGTTTTGTTTGACTATCATTATTTTTTTTTATAGGGAATATGTTTCTCAAAGTATAGAAATGATCGCTATTTTTTTGAAAAAATTAAGAAGCAGAAAATGCTATTTTTATTTTATTTTCTTTTTGTCTCCCCTGGAAATATTATTTTTCTTTCCTTATTTATGAGAGCTAAAACTGCTTTAATCCTGTATCATTTGTCATAAATTAGCTAAGAAAAAACAAGTAATTTAAAAGAAAAGAATTGTAAAGTCAATTCCTACTTTTTTTTTTTAACTATATTGCAAAAAAACCTTTATAAATAATTTTCATTCATTTTTTTAAGTTTATCTGGCGCCATCTATTGGTAGATAGATGCAACTTAAATCTAAAAAAAAAAAAACTAAAATTAATTAATTAAATTTAATGTATGAATTAATATTTGAAAAAAACTGCATTAACATCAAGTGTTATCCACTACAAGTTGAAAAAAAAAATGTATTTGAACTTGAGTGGATGAATCAAAAGTATTTTATGAACGATTGAAAATTTGAACAAGATATATATATAGGCAGAGTGTGAGCTAACAGAAGGAATTTAAAAAAAATACCAATTTGTTGCAGGTTTGTCCACATGTTAATTTTTGCATATACTTCAGAATATCTCTTTTAGTGTAATACAGAATATAAAGTAGATCATGATTGATTAAATCATTTTGTTTTGAATAAAACTGTTTCAAAATGAAAAGGGAAAAAATAATAAAGTACTTACGTATTAACGCCACCGCAGCTACAGATTTGGCGATTTTTAAGTGGCGCCAATCTACACTTAAAATTTTCGTGACAAATCATAAAATATATAAAACACTTTATTTAAAATCAAAGCACTTTCAAAATTCAAAACACTTTATTTGAAAACATAGTAGTCAATCGGATTTCGTTGGAAAGTGGGCCGATATAGAGTTTAACATAGATTCAAAACGGTCTATTTTAGCGCATTGGCAGATATTTATTGGCGCATTAGCTCAATTTCTGCTGCGGTGAATAATAAATTTGAAGAGAAGTGAAAAAGAGAGATTAAAACTGAAGAGAAGAAATGCTTTTTAAATCAAAATATGAGTTATTATATTTGTTGTTTACCGCAGGTTTAGGGTTCGAGTCCCGTTAGTGCTATGGAGGTTTGTAGTGGTTCGGAATCCGCTTTAAACCGTAGGTCCCGGTCTAACACTATCGTAGAGCGTTGTGGAGAGTGACATATTAAAAATAGGGAAAACGTGCTGTTCCTATATAGTGATTAGGGGATTATAGTCCTTGTTGCTTCACATCTCCATATACCCTTCGATTCAAGATTATATTCGTTTCCAAAACAGATAATCTTGTAATAACTGGAGTGTAAAGTGAAAACTTTTGATTCCAGTCATTCTGTGTAATATGAGGAAACTGCATTGATTGTTGGTAGCATGGCAGAAACTAGGGTTAAGTATTTGTTAAATTGGATGGGTAAGGAGTAGGCCAAAAAGTTTGAGTCTTCTGACTTTTTTTTTTTTTTAGAATCAAAGTATGAATTATTATATTTGTTGGTGAAAGAAATAACCAGCTTGTGATAACTGGAGTGTGAAATGAAAACTTTTAATTCTAGTCACTCTGTGCAATGTGATGAAACTGCATTGATTGGTAGTTACATGGTAGAAGTAGGGTTAAGTATTTATTTAATGGCAGGGGTAAGGAATGGGCTAGAATATTCAAGGCCCAAAGAGTCTGACTCCTTGGTCTGATTTTTTATATTGATTCTTCTCTGTAATTTTATCTATTATGATCTTAACAGATGGATTTGGAAGAATTTGTGAAATAAATCCAATGATTTTTATTCAACTTGTATATGAATACCCCTCTTTTTTTTCTTTAGCAAAATGCTTTTTACAGCTTGAGAAGTGTACTTTAATAACATCTTTATACTCTAAATTTGCTTACAAAATAATTGCATATAAGAATCATACAAAATTAAAGAATTATAGAATATTTAAGGGCAAATAAAAGGAAATTGTACATTTTAAGCCCAAATATGGAATATTTATAATTTATTCAATATTTTCTCTTTATAATAATATTGTTTCTGCAAGATATTCTACTGCGAAGCCTCAACTTTTTATACGCCTTAGTGCTAAGAAATCTCTCTCGGCACCCAAATGTTATGCTACTATAGGAGTGATTGTCTTTTCTTTTATTTTATAAAAGGATATAATTTAATTGCTCTCTTAACATGCAATTTTAACATCAATTCCTAGTAGTTTTGAATAATAAAGATTATTTTGTAAATATTGAGTGATTTTTAAAGCATATCCCATTTCTTTAAAAATGCTTGACTTTCGACTTTTCAGTTTTAAATATGTTGCTTTTAATTCCCAACATAATTATTAATAAATAAAATATTGTAATGTTTTTTTCTTTTAAAATAATGAAACTGTGAAATATAATACAATTATAATTTTATAAATTGATGACGTATCAAAAAGCATCAAAATAAGAAATTTAATTTTTATTAAAAAAATGTTATTTTTAATCTCTTGTAAAGAGATATTAACTACATTAATTAATTAAATCTTATACAATAAAAGCAAGTATTCCAAAATAAAACAATATTTATATTTATAATAACATAAAAAAATTTCATCAATAAAAAAATAATGGAAGAGTTAAAATCAACAGAGGGAAAACTTTTAGTATTAATCACGGTAAAAAAATATAAAAATCCAATTTAAGTCTCGTTTCTTTTTAATTTCGGTTTATTTTAAGATTTTCATGTATCTGAGCCTAAAATGTAGTTGTAAGCAAAACGTTCTTTGCAAATTTCTTTTCAATGATGAAGTTATAATGCATACTAAAGATTTTTCACTCAATAAAATGCAACCTTTCATGGTATCAAATTTTTCAGGGGGAATTGCCAGCTTAGGTAAGCTTTATAAAAGAGAATCATGATGCAACCAAAGTTTCAAGCAAAGCTTGCTCATATTAAAACGAAAACTTCAAAGAGATAAATATCTCGAAGACAATTAATATTCAGAGGAGTCTGATTTAAAATATGAAAAATGTAGTAGAGGAGTCATTCACAAATACAATGAACTTGAAAAGTTAATGCATTTTCATAATTCCCCAAAGAAATGCAGAATGTTAGGTAAAAAATATTTTAGCACTCATAAAGTAGTAGATAAACTGGAAGTTATATAATTGTTCGTAAAATAGTTATCATATCAAACTAAAAAAGTGACAACTTTCAACAGTCAGAATTTCATCAAACATGCAAAATCTGACAAATTTCATTCAAAGCAAACATCAGTTACAGCTATTAAAAATGTAGGGAATAATGAAAAATTGAATTTCATAATACTCTAATATGAATTTATATTGCTTTGATGGGTAACCGATACTGGTTAAGCAATTGGTATGACATGTTCTTTTTTGTTTGCTTGCTGAAGAATGATCTGCCACTTCTCTAATCCTATCATGGAGCACTCCAGACTTCCTTTTTGATTAATGTGCTTGTTATATCAGATAGTGTTCAAAATATTTTTCTTGATAGATTTCCCAAGACTTGCTTTCTCTGTAATTTTTATGGGACAGAAAACTAATTTAATAATAATTACATGTATTTTTTATTAATACTTTTAAAGCCTTTTTAAGTTATTATTAAATATCAGGAAAAAAAGTTCAGAAAAGGAAAGTATAAGATACCCATTTTGTGATGATGTCAGTAAGTATGAAAAACTAATGAAGATAGGACAAGGAACCTTTGGGTAAGTTTTTTCATATTTATTATAAACTTCAATTATTAAGAACATGATTATAATATATATATATATATATATATATATATATATTTATATATATATATATATATATATATAATTAGAATTGTCTGTTTACTAGAGTTCCTTTGAAGAATAAAAAAATAAAAGCTATTTAATCATTATGTTTTCCTGGAAATCAAACTCTTTGCTATCCTATAGTCCCTACATTGCCAATTAAAATTATCTACATATGTTATTTTATTTATTCATATAATTATAAACAAATTTTTAATGCTATACACTAACAAGAAATGTGCCTATACTTTTTTTTTTACCAAGGGTGCTAAACTTAAAAATATCAATTTATTTTTTTCAAAACAAAAATTTTTTTCATCATTAAGTAATAATTTCATTAAAATTATGTTTATACCGTCTCATATTATTTTAACAAAGTTTTTAATAATGATCATTTGAAATTCTCTTTGATACTAAGTTTTAAAATATGAATTGTTTGGATGAAGCTAGTGTTTTTATTTTAACATATATGTATTCTGATTTGCAGCTGTATTTTTTGAAATATTTAAGTTATTAGAACATAACTTGCTATTTAAATTCTTGAAAAATTTGAATGCTTAACAGTATTTTGCTTAACAAAATGTATGCAATGATTAACAAAATTTCTTAACAGTATTGTGCCTTGTATGATCTAGATATTTTATTTCAGCTCTTAATGTTTGTTTTCACTGCTTTCAAAATATTTTAAAATATGAGAATAAATAACTATTCTCATATTTTAAAAAATTTTGAAAGCAAGTATTTGATAGTTTTGTCAACTTGCATACAAACTGGATAAGTCTTCTAAAAAATGTTTAAATATTAGAAGTTCACTTTAAAAAAGTACGTTGTTTTTAAATATAGTGAAGTCTTTAAAGCAGAACATCATGTAACAAAAAAAATTGTTGCCTTGAAGAAAATTGAGAAAGGAAGTCTAAATGAAGGTGTAAGTTACTGATTTTATTTTTGTATATATTAATTTTAATACATTTACAATGAAATTATAAAAAAAAATAAAAACCTGAATTCTATTTTGGTATTTTATTTTTATACTAAGCAATATGTTTAGTTGAAATAGTAATTATTTTATATATCTAGTAAGAAATAAAGGATTCATTCACAGAAAAAAGCATATGGTATAAGAATTTAGAGGAATAATAACAACTATCAATTTCGAATAAATATTATTCAGTAAAGAGTGTTTTTTTAAAAGTTATTGTATCTAGACATGCAAAATTGAATTTTATGGAGAAATTAAAATTCAGTTTCGATGCTTAAACTGCATTTCAAAAGATCATTTAAATCTTTTTAACTCTTATAGTTGCTGACGAATTGGGGACTACAACAAATGTATGAATTTTTTTTATGGGAGATGTATGGAGTTATTTGAAATCTGACATATTAATAACATAATTATAAGTGGTTAATATTATCAAAATTTCAAATTAACACATTTTTGGGAGTTAGTTTCTGTAGAAGACTCGATTTTTCTATTCAATGTTTATATATATATATATATATATATATATATAAAAGCTAAGATGTAAAAAGGAATTCTAGAGTAGAAGAAGAAAAAAAAATATTTTTTTACTTCATAGTAAATTATAGCAGTTAATTATAGCTATTCTTGGCAGTTCATAAATGAAACCCTAATACAGAAATCTTTTTTTTTACAGATCTTCTTTTGGCATAATCATTTAAAAAGATTTAATCAAATGGTACTTACTGATCATGGAAATTAGTTTAATTGCCCATCACTAATCCATAGACTAGCATTGTACAATTCTTTTTAACTTGTGGCATACTTTAACCAATCGTTAAATGTTCTACGTTTATTAAAAAAAAAAAAAAAATCTGAAAAATTCTAATTTTTTTATTTGCTTATTAATGGAACTTGCTTATTAATGCTTAATTTGCTTTTGCTTGTAATTAATGCTTAATTTGGTTATTAATGGAACAATTAATACTTATAATAAAGTATACACTAAAATATTTTATTTTAATATCATTTAGCTGCATAAAAAACATTTGTATAAGTTTTCGTACTTCTGTAGTTATGTATATATATATAATAGATGGTTTTAATATTGAAAGTAATTTTAATATATTTTCTCAGTTTCCCATCACAGCTTTGAGAGAAATTAAAATTCTTAAATTCATGAAACATAAAAATATGGTGCACTTGATTGAAGTTTGTAGAACTAATGGTATGTTATTTTAATTATTCAGCTGTTACCAAAAAAGTAAGTATTTTACTCCTAAGCTTAACATTTCATAATGATATTAAATTCCACATTTTACTTTAAAATCTAACTAAGAATTTTGGGTATAGAATTTATAACCAAGTATAGAAGTGATGTTTACTTAAAGAATTGATGTATATTTAATAAAGTAGGATATTTAAAAAAAATATTTTTTGGAATACCCTACTGATAAATGTTTATTTTTTTCATTCCATCCTAAATCTTATTTTAAACAAAGAAAAAATGTATTAAGTATCATCTTTAACGAATGTTTTATTATTCTAATGTAAAAACGTGAATAAGTTGAATGCCATTCAAAGTAGTAACTTTATAATAGACATTGTTTTCTTATATTATTACCCTCTCGGAGGAATATCTTCCTTAGATGTTTTAAGGTACCTTACACATAAGGTATCCTAGTGCCCTTTGCTTCCATGATTTTTCTAATTTTTTTCATCATTAAGAATGCAGATCTCTACTGTTTATTTTTGTACCAATTGGATATATCTCTCCTATTTTGCTTGTTTATGGATTATGTTTATTCATATACCTTAGTTTGTTAGTTATGTTGGTATTTATTTCAATTGATTCTGATATTGTATTAATTTAATTAGCAATGTCAATAAGACCAACGTCCAAGGAAAAGTGACATTGGCTATTCAGTCATGACTGAGTTGCATGTCTGTAGTTTTAAATCCATTTCTATGGCATAGATTCTGGTAGATGTAGCATTAAATATTTCCAGATGTATCATTTGGTCGGTGCCAATTCTTTGAGGGGGGGGGGACTGAAGATTCACTCAATGAGTCTCTTAATTGTCATTTCAAAAGAGAAAGGTGTCAATCCAGATCATTTCAGTAATACTGCAGTAATCGGCTTTATTTCATTATATAATGAGTGATGTTGTATTGGTCCAATTTTTTTTCTTTCAGATTTCATGCTTTGTTCTCTTTTAAAACCTTATGACCCATTGAATGCCTAAATTCCATGAAATCTAAATAGTGCTGAAACATTCCTAGTTTTGACTGAAATTCAGAAATGTATTTTACAAGAATTTTTTCATTTTGATTTTCTTGTAATGAATTGAACACCATTGCAGCCTTTAAAATACAGGAAAGGTTACAATTACTAGTTGTAACACTAAAATTATCAAGAAATCTTTCATTGTCCTGTTATCAAAATATATACAGCAAATTGATGTCATTTTTTTTTTTTTTTTGCCGTCATCAATTCTAACAAAGGTTGAAAATTCACTCACACACACACACTGAATTACTATGAAATTAGAACTAGAAATTCTGTTGTAGAATTTTAGCATGCAATTCTTATCTAATAGTAGCTGACTTAAATACCTAATGCATGTAGAATAACCATAAAAAAAAAATATTTGATATTATACAAAAAAAGTAAATTATTCAGATCTGCTGTACCATTTTTCTAGAATATGGAAAAGCTACATAACTTGGTTGCTGCGTTTTGCCTTAGATCCCAAAACCACCTGAATGCTCTATCAGAAAATACAGGTATTCTCAAAATGCTTGCCATGGTAAGCAAATTGAGTTGTATTGCTGGTCATAAAGGTCATTAATAAGCTTTTACAAATCGATCTCAATTTGTGTATTTGCACATCGTAATGGGTGTTGCAGGTGAGCGTCCATTCTATGTGAGAGTGTTTTGTGTTAGGTAAATTTCATTTTCGAAAAAAACTATTTACAGGTGTAAGTTGAAGCAAAAGCGCTAACAACTTCAACTAAGAGTATGGCTTGCTCTCCATCAACAATCAACTGTGCGTATCTAAGGATGGGGGCTAAGGTCACTTAAGGTTAAACACGGAACTTGTTATATTAGATGTTCCAAGATGCGCAGAATATAATTTAATTATTCTGTTAGCTCATAAATAAAACAGGCACTATCTGTCCTATATTCACAAGAATATTATTTACTTTTCCTCATAATTTCGAAAGTTAATTTTTGAATATATGGATGCACACATGTTTTTTTAATGCATTGGTTTTCATTGCTTTGGCCATTATAAAATAAATGTTTTGTAAAAGTGTGGTAATTCTCACTGGCTAGAAAAATGTTAAAAGCATGCCGTAGGTCTGCTAACCTTGCTATATAGGACTTAACACTGTTCACTTGTGTAATGGGTTGTCCTAAAGTGTATTATTAAGAAATTTTAAATTGTAAATAGCTGTTAATTTTTGTTTATTTCTTTAAGTTTATTTTTACCTAATTTTTAACTGAGAAAATATTTTAAATTAATAAATGCTTAATTTTTCGTTTTCTAGATTAGATATATTTTTTAAAACTATTTGGTAGCTATATGTGTGATTAATTAAAGTATAAAGGTGATTCAACTCATATTAGTGTAAGCATTTAATGGTTTAGTAGGTTACTGATTTTTAAAATCCATATTTTTTCTTTCTTGCAGGTGATCCTATAAAACGTATTTTACCATCATTTTACTTGGTATTTGAATTTTGTGACCATGACTTATCTGGACTTATTAATAATAACAATGTCACATTTACATTGGGTTTTATAAAGATGATTATGCAGCAGTTGTTAAATGGATTATTTTTTCTTCATGCCCATCATATAATGCATAGGTTAGTAATTCTCCTGGTAATATATTGAAGACCAAAACTGTGATGTATTCTGTTGTTGATAATGTAAATATAAAAATACTTTGTGTTAAAATTTAAGTAGAAATTTAATATCTTTTTTTGATCTCTTTAGAAAATTATTTCTTATATGTTTTGTAATGGGGTTAAATGAATCCTGAAAAAAGCCGAAACTTATGATTTAATTTACCGGTAAGTTAAGGTAATTGCAGCAAGTAAAGCTAAAAATTAGCATAATAGAAAGCGTGTAAAAATACTAGAAAAATTAAGACCAAAAGCAAATAAAAATAAAAAAGCAACTATGAAAATTAACAATTAGAGGTCCAATGCACATGCCCTCAAACAAAATAAAATAGAGATAAAAAAAATCTGATTAAATGTAAATTTTTTTAAAATATGCTAATAGAAATGATAGAATATCTTTTTTAATAGCTCTTTCACATGAATTTAACACAAATAAAAACAAGATGTGGACTAAAATTTTCTCATTTATGTTGGCCGCCGTTTTATTTGAGGATGATATCGCCACACTACCTCTCTGTTTTCACATACTCAACCTGGGGATTCCCTGTAGCGTTTTATAGATGGCGCTGCTTGCACAAACATTTACCCCAGAGTATTGCAATGTTTACAAACATTCAAGTTTTAAAGAAAATTTAAGCGTTACAGTACTTATTAGATTGCATTTTACCTATTTTATATAAGTAAAAATAAAAAATACTAATGCATAGTTTTACATCAAAGTAATAATAATAAAATGAGATATTAGTTTTTGTGCTAAATTTCTGCCATCAAGGGGCCAAAATCTTTAACTGCACTACATTTAATAAGTCTTGCAGACCAACGTGGAGTAGTCACTTATGTAGGGTATAAAAATATTTTAAACTTTGTTTTGAATTCCTTGGGAAGAGGATTGGGTGTTTCTCTGAAAGTGGGATGTTGGTTTTTTGCCTGCTGTCATGCATTCTTTAAACTGCCTGCATTTCCCTTATGTTTTTGAAACACCTTTTGTAGCGATCCCACCACCAAAGCTGATGCATACAAAAGTGCTGTGTGATACGTCTCTACGCGGAGGAATACAGAAGATGTGAAACAGCAAAACTCTCTGCAGTAGTTGGAACGCGGCAGTTGAACTGTAAACATCTCTGTAATTACTCGTTGCTGTATTATTCGTTTAATAAAATTACAAAATATTTAGAAATAAAGTTAATGTTATGAAAGTAGTATGAATGAATTTATACCATTATCATGTATAATTCATTTCGACATTACTACAATTGGTGACTTTGGCGAAACGAACACGTGGACGTCTGAAAAAGGCCTTCAACCTACTTGATTCTGTGATCTGCAAACATCCATGACTCTGCGTTGTTTTTACGAACTTTTGATCGGTGTTTAGTTGAGTCGTTGCAAAATCCTCTGAAATAAATTTTTATTTTATATTTTTGGATTAATTCACAAGATAACTGAAACTTCTGAAAGTGGAGCTGAGCAAATAGCACATGTTGCAATCAAGCCACCCCCATTTTGGAGAGCAAATCCCCCTTATGGTTTCGACAAATTTCAATTCACGCTAGCTGGAGTATAACTACAGAAATTACAAAATTTCACCACGTGGTTTCCACCTTACAACCGGAAGAGCTAGCGGTGGTCAGTGATATTATTCTTAAGCCACCGGCAGATGTGCTCAATATGCAGATTCAGAAGCACAGCGGCTAAGAGACCTGATTTATTACATGCAACTCGGTCACCGACGTCCATCAAGACTTCAAGGAGATGCGGAGCAAAGCAGGTGCATGAATCAACAATGATCTCCTAAAATCTTTATTTTTGCAAAGACTGCCCACCAACGTTCAACAGATTTTGGCCATTTCCAACGACAATCTGGATAAGCTGGCAGAAATGGCTGATGGCATCATGCCAACTAGTAGTGCGCCAGTGGTTAAATTTAATGATTTCATTTCGACTTTACTACAATTGGTGACTTTGTGAAACGAACACATGGACGTCTTATTATTATCTTATCCGTCTTATTATTCGCTTATTTTATAGTATTTTGTAATTTTATTAAAGTAGTATGAATTAATTTGTACCATTATCATGTATATTTCATTTCGACATTACTACACCATTGATCACTTACAAACACTAAAGTCTCTACTGTTTCTACTTCATCCAAAGTTAAGGGATCTCTCTTTTTTTACCTTGAACAATTGCATAAAAAAAAATCTCCAAATATAAGAAAATACACGAATTATTTTGAAATAATTATCGATAATGTCTAGCAGTTCATCATGCAAGTTACAGTTCTCAGTGTTCATCAAAGAGGTTTCTAAAGAGTTAGAAATCTTGAGTTCACAGTCAAAGTCAATTTGTCGCAATGATTCTTCAGGAATATCGTCCTTGTTGTTGATAACTTGTAATTATCCTATTGTGTGTAGGCGAGGTTCCTTTTTTTGATGAATCCAGGAGTGGTAGATGACGCCACCTCCCGTACCCACGGTGAGGTCCGTAAACCGGTCAGTTTGGGGGGGGGGGGGGGGAAAAAAGACCCTCTTTGAGTTTTGCGGAAAGAAAGGTAGACCCCGTTGAGAGAGGAGAGAGAGAACTGGCTGGAACAGGGCGTAGGCCTGGTCACTAAATTTTTGCTACGAGACAGGCTACATTGATAATCCTCATCAATCATTTCTTTTACTGCAATCTCCTTTTTAGATAGGTTTTGAGTCTACTGGGAACATACTTGCCTACACACAGATAGGAATATTTCGCTTAAGGTATGGGAAAAAATATGATTATTTCTCTATAAATATTTTTTTTATTAATTCTGTTTTGTGCCAATTTAAAATCCTAAATTTAAGTGTAATCATTGTATATTAGTTTTCATTAAAAGTAAATTAGTTGTTTGTTTTAGTATTAATTTTTGTATTTATTTTAATTGCCTTTTATTAATGTTAAATAATTTGGCCGTCCTGCGAGTATACACTGACTAACGGCATCATTTCTATGTCGGTTCTAACACTTGTAGCTGTTCTTTTGAAGAAATTCACCAGAGATGATTTT
The DNA here is from genome assembly GCA_021605075.1 of Caerostris darwini. NCBI lineage: Eukaryota > Metazoa > Arthropoda > Arachnida > Araneae > Araneidae > Caerostris > Caerostris darwini. Next base: position 1,411,160 of record BPLQ01003666.1, on the reverse strand, counting down.
TATACAGTTCCTCTGAAAACTGTCGTATAGAGATAATGTCAGCTGGCTTTTCAGGTGATGTCATCTGGTGCCACTGGTCACAGGAACTTAGTTCTTGGATCTCGGACGCTCGATTGGCAACAAAGGTCTTCAATTCTCTGGGTTCATGATTGATCCATGAAATCACAATGATAGAATGTCTCCAAAGATGGATGGAGGCAAAGTCCATTCTTAATGCATCTTTCACTTTATGTATTAACTTCACAAGAAGGACGACACTACGTAGCTAAGCAAAGTATCGTTATCTGTTTGAGGCATAAAACAAGGAATTTGCTGTCAATAAATTTCACCTTTCCATCTCGTGTGTACGATCTGGCATCTCCATATCTCTTTTTAGAGGCATCACCGAAGCTTTTTTTTTTTTTTTTTTTTTTTTTTTGAAGGCCCGGGGGAAAAACATAAAACATGGGGGGGGGTTGGGTGAGGTAAGCCACGGGAGGCCCGGTAGTGACGCTGT
>BPLQ01003666.1:1388380-1399122 GCA_021605075.1 Caerostris darwini | reverse complement strand
CACACCACATCCATTACTATACAACACCACACCACATCCATTACTATGCAACACCACACCACATCCATTATTATGCAACACCACACCACATCATTGTGCCTAGAGCTGAGTTGCCCCTTTACAGTTTGGGAACGATGTGAGTGAGAAATCTGATTGGGCTCTATGATTATGAGATCGGGACTTACGGCTTAAAGTGGATTTAGAACCACTACAAACATCCAAGCCACCGCCAGGATTTGAATCTAAGACCCGTGGTACCAAAGGCCAGAGCGCTAGCCAATTGAACATCAGGCCGCATTCATTACAAGCAAAATACTCTGAATTACAGCTAATATTCCTCTCACTTTAATATATCTTTCCGTTGGTTCACCAGGTTTCAGGTTCGAATCCTGGTGACAAAAATCCTGGATTAATTAACCTAAACTGTGCAAAAAGTGGCCGTAGAACGACAAACCACATCTCAGTTTAATATGGCTTCGTTCTCAACCTGCTCGTGTGGATTCAAGTTGGTTGACAACAAAGTTAAGTGCCCTTTCATAAATTGTTCGGATTTGGGCCAATTCGGTAGCGCTCTAGCCTTTGGTACCACAGGCTTCACCTTCGAATCCAGGTGGCGGAATAGATGTTTGTTAGTGGGTCGGAATCTTTTTTTATGGTAGGTTCAGGTCTAATTAAAACAAAGTGTACAAAAAATGACCGTAGAGTGACAAACCAAACCAAACCAAGCCAATCTCGATTTTGTCATAGAAGCATCTGCCAATTTTGCGGTACATAAAAATGTACGTTTTATGTACCGCAGTATGTTTTATGTTCCGCTCATGTGGATTGAAGTTGGTTGACAAGAAAGGTAAGTGTCCTTTCATTGATTAGTCGGATTTGGGTCTACAGCAGGATTGAGCTTCTTTATTTTATCGCGGCCTGGCTAGCGCTTTGGCCTTTGGTACTTCAGGTTCTAATCCTGGCGCTGGCATGAGTGTTTGTTAGTGGTTCGGAATCCAAGTTAAACTGTGGGTCCCAGTCTGTTTAGCCATCGTGTGCACAAAATGACCGTAGAACGACAAAGTAAATCAAACCAATCGTTATTTTGTCATAGAAGTATCTGGCAATTTTTAGGTACGTAAAGATGTACGTTTTATGGATGTGGATTCAAGTTGGTTGACAATAAAGGCAAGTATTCTTTCATTGATTGTTCGGATTTGGGTCTACAGCAGGATTGATTTCCTCTATTTTGTTGCGGCCTGATGGCCAATTAGCTAGCGTTCCGGCGTTCAGTACCTTAGGCTTCATGCTCGAATCCTGGCGGTGGCATGGATGTTTGTTAATGCGTCGGAATCTACATTAAACTGTAGGTCCCGGTCAAATTAGCCCAAAGTGTGCACAAAATAACCATAGAGCTACAAACCAAACCAATCTCTATTTTGTCATAGAAGTATCTGGCAATTCTGCTGTACATAAGAACGTACGTTTTGTCTGACAATTGGCAACATTGTATTTATCCAGCCGTGAAACTTTAGTCTTTAGCTTTGAAGAAAATGGCTCCGCGACAGTCAGCATCACACAAAAGGTATGTTTTGTTCGACTATCATTATTATGTCTAAGAATTAAAACACCTAGTGGACTGTAAAAAACGCAACTCCTTTATTCGGAAACCAAAAGAAAAAAAAATCTATTGGTGCTACATTTCTTTCTCCCGCCAACCAGCTCACCCCACACAGACATTGTTTATATTATCTGGCGCTGGCTATCTCTTAGATTATTATTTTTATTATCATTATTTTTTTGACTATGCATGTGGAGCTATTTATCCACGAGACAACAATTATTATAATTTTACTGGGAATATCCATTTCTCAAAGTTTGGAAATCATAGACTATTAGTGTGAAAAAATTGTGAAACATAAAAAACCGAGAAATATTAAAGTCTCGTATTTTATTTAATTAAAGTTACTTTTTTTTTTCTTTTTTACCCTGTCTTCTCTGGGAACATTATTTTTACTTTATTCTAGTTTATTTTGCCACATGTTAAGTATTCTTAACATATTAAAGACGGCCAAAACATTTCACTCTTTGGTATAACAGTGAAATGATTTGGTTGGAACAAATTCGTATTATTCTTTGGCTAAGTTTAGGTCACATGTTAATTTTTACATATGTTTTTAATGTTTTCAACATATTGTTTATATACTTTTTGCATATCTTTTGTTGGATCTGTTTTAATGCTTTTTCATTTCTATGCATATATGTATATATTTGTCTAATGGTTTTTTCATCTATTCTATGCTTTTTGTATATATTCAGAACATCTGTTTTAATGCTACGTAAAATATAAAGTAGATTATGGTTAATTAGATCTTCGATTTTAAATAAAATTATGTCTAAAAATTTCAAAGGGATATAATTTTGCAATTAAAACAGAAAAAGAAAGCTTTTTATAAGATTCAGTGTGAATTGCCCCTTTAGCATGCAATTTTAACATTAATTTCTGGAATTAAAAAAAGAAATTTTTTTAAAGAGACGTACTCCTGTGTCCACAAAGTAAGACCAGTTTTCAATTTAAATTTCCCAGGCATATGAAATTTCAAATTTTTTTTGTCTTTCTTAGGTTGCTGGCACTGTCCTTGACATCTGTGTGAAACCGCATCACATCATTTTGAAATGTCTGAATAAAGTAAGCAAAGAACTTGCATTAAATTTTGTTTGCGGAAACGTTTAAAATGCTGCAGAAGCATTCTAAATATTGCGCAAACCTACGGTGAGTATTCCTACATCGGAAAGAAATGTTTAGAAGTAGTATAAAAAGATCAAAGAAGGCAGAGAACGCATTGAAGACGAAGAGCCCTCTGGTCGACTAGATTATTATTAAACATTTGCTGATTGCAAACCGTCGATTTACAATTTAGAGACCTTGCTGATGATGTTGGAATTTCAAAAGGATCGATCTATTCCATTTTAAAATATGTTTTGGACCTCAAACGCGTCAAATCTCGATTGGTACCGAAAACACTGAATGTTTTGGCAAAACATCGTCGCTTTGAAGTGTGTGAAACAATGCTTTCTGACTATCAGGACAAGTTGACATACACCATAACTGGAGACGAGAATTGGATTTATGCTTACGACCAGGAAAACAACCGACCGATCAATCGAGCGAATATCGTGACAAACGTGAAGCAAGACCGAAAAGAGCACGCCAAAGTTGCTCAAAAAACAAGGTCATGCTGACTGTTTTCTTCGATTACCGTGGTGTGGTGCTTTATGAATTCCTTCCGCCGGGCCGAACTGTCAACAAGGCATATTATTTGAGTGTTATGCATCGTTTGTGTAAAGCTATTCGCAAAAAGAGGCCGCATTTATAGATAGACAACCCCTGGATTTTGCATCGCGATAATGCGCTAGCTCATACTGCATTCATTCTTCGTGACTTTTTCGCCAAACATGAAACCCATATCGTTCCACAACGACCGTGCGACTTCTGGCTATTCCCTAAACTCAAAAAACCACTCCGGGGACACCGTTTTGAGTCGATTGACGAGATTCAACGTGAATCGGAACGCGCTTTGAAGGCCATCCCTGCCGATGACTTTTTAGCATGCATTGAGGTTTGGAAAAAAATGTTGGCGTAAATGCATTGTGTCCGGAGGGGATTACTTTGAAGGCGATGAAATAAATTTGGAAGAATAAATAAAGAGTTTTTGAGAAAAAAAAAAAAATAATTGGTACAATTTTTATTTTTGTATAAAAATTGTATTTGAAACCAAGTATTATTCTGCCAATATATCTTACCAAAACCAATATTTTTGGGCACAGTAGTATGAGAGAATGAGAGCGATGGGGAAGTTTGCAAATCGTATAATGGTGAACTCCACACTTCTTTTCAGGATTCTGCAATTTAGGGTTCCGATTTTGCCAAATCTCTTCCGCGCCAAATTTAATCTCCAAAGGACAGTGAAAAAAAAATACTGTCACTGTCATTTTGTTTGTTTAGAAGGGGACTTGACGAAAACCACAAGGGGGAAAAATCACCAAATAAACAGCTGAACCCTAAAATGCAGGATTTCGCTTTCTTTTTGATAAATGTATCGCACTGTGTTAAAAAAAAAAATTTCAGTGTTTATGCTAAGGACTTGCTTTCTTTATAATTTTTATGGGCGGAAAATCTAATTTAGATGTTTAATAACAATTGTATATTTTTTGTTTAAAATTGTCTGTTAATATTTTTAAAGCCTGTTTTTGAGTAATTAATAAATCATATTAGGGAAAATGCCAGTCCAGAAAAGGAAGATATAAAACCTGAACCAAAATGCGCCTCTTGTGAGGATGTCTGCAAATATGAAAAACTGGCCAAGATAGGACACGGAACTTTTGGGTAAGTTTTATCTTATTCATTATAAACTTTAATTACTAATGTCATGGAATATATATATAATAATAAATTGCCTGTTTACTAGAACCCTCTTTGTAAAAAAAAAAAAAAATGGTTAACATTATTTAATCTCAATGTTTTCCTGATAATTAATGTGTCAACTAAAGATTAGCAGAGATTTTGACATTTAAAATTATCTACTTGTGTTATTATTTTATTCATTCCTGTAATTATAAACAAATTCTTAATGCCATCTTAATGTTTTTTTTTGTTCTAATGCAGCTGGCAAACAATTAGACAGTTGTTTTGGATGCCTTAAGGTAAACGCTGCACCGACGTTACTCACTTAGCATTACCCAGGAGGTGCGTGTAGCTTAAAGATAAGCTACAGACGCGGAGTAACAATACCCACGCAACGCTCTACGATACTATTAGACCGGGACTTACGTTTTAAAGTGAATTCCGTACCACTACAAACATCCTTGGCACCGTCGGGACTCGAACCCGAAACCTGTGTTACCGAGCACCGGAGCGCTAGCCACTCGACCATTCAGGCTCCCTAACATTAAATGTAATGCCTATAATTTTTAACAAGGCTGTTAAAGAAAAGCAATGTATATTTTTATATTTAAAAGAAAATTCCTTAAGATCTCCATTAAGTAATGAGTTTATCAAATTTATATAGACTTCATTTCACTGTAACAAATTAAAAATGAAAATTATGTTTCTAACGTTTCATGCTATTTTAAATTTAATTAACTAAGTTTTTAATAATGATCATTCGAAAATTTCTGATATCAAATATATATATATATATATATAAAATATGAAATGTGTGTGTATTCTTGTTTACAGCTATTTTTTTTGAAGTTTTTTTATGGTTAATAAAACATAGCTTGCTATTTAAATTTAGGAAATAATTCAATGAAAGATTATTTAACAGGATAGGCAATGTTACTCGTCTCCGTGACAACCTTAAGTCACATGTGCCTCCTAAACGAGTAACGGCCTAAATGCTAAATGAGTAACGGCCAGAAGTTATGTCTGCTTGCCCAGGGAAATTGACTCTTTTAGGAGAATAAAATTAAGTCATCGCTTATTAGTGAATTATTATCTAAAAATAAAGGAAATGTGTGGGAGACAATCGGGGATGGCTGGAAAACATTGAGTGGAAAAGCTCGTAAAGAGGCTGTTGCCAATTTTAGATTAGGAACTGGGCACGACTGCCTGGCCGAACATTTGGCCAAAATAGGGATTGTGGACTCTGATGTATGTGTTTTATGTGAGACAGAGAAAATGAATAAGGCCCATCTATTTGGTTGCTCGGAACTGGACTCTTAACATACACCGGAATGGTGATTTGTGTACTCTTTACTGGAGAGGCAGAGAAAGCATGTCTTGATCACACGGAACTTTTATTAGGGTGCTTTTAGCTATTTGATTTTTTATTCTTAGAAGATTTAAATTGTTTTAAGGCTTTTTGGTCGGTTTTGTTAAGAATGTCTGGTCTCTTTCCTTTGTGATTTTGATTTGTTTATATGTTTAACTCGGGAGATACGACTTCGTAACCCATCCAGCGAAGCCGAACTGGAAAATCTCGTGTATATTGCCACAATGTGGGCAATGGATGGGAATGGACTGAATAAATCTATAGACTGGAAGATTTTCCCGAGAAAATGAAGCACGAGAGAGAGTGAATGCAAACTTTGTAGGTGTATGTTCCAAATTAAGGTAACATAATGCGACCCCCGTGGTGCATCATGTGTAACGCTAAATGTGTTACGCATCTACAATTTGAGTGGTCCTCAGGTTAAACTGCCGGCATTCTAAAACTATAACATTCTGATTAGATTAAGAACTGGACACGACTGCCTGACTGAACATACCTGGTCAAAATAGCGATTGTGAACTCTGATATATGTGTTTTGTGTAAGACAGAAAATGAATAAGGCCCATCTACTTGTTTGCTCGGGTCTGGACTTGCAACAGAATGGTGATTCATGTACTCTTTACTGGAGGGCCAGAGAAAGCATGTCTTGATCACATGGACTTTTATTATGGTGCTCTTAGCTTTTTAAATTTTTATCTTTAGAACATTTAACTTGTCTTTAAGGCATTTTGGAAATTTTTTTTAAGAATGTCTAGTCTTTTTTTCTTTGTAATTTATATTTGTTTATATGTTCTTTTTGTTTCTACGGCAAGTAGTCAATTTGTATGGATTGAGTTCCAATAAAGACATAGGCGGCAACAACAGTTTATTTAACAGTGTTTTGTATAGTTTGACCTAAATATTTTATGGCAGCTATTTATGTATGTTTTCACAACTTACAAGTGTTTTTAAAATATAGTAACGTTGAGTTATTCATTAGTACTTGATATTTTCTTTCAACTAATATACAAACTAGATAAAAGTATTCAACATTAAATAGTAATAAAAAAAAAAAAGTGTAAAATTGAAGATATTATTCAATTTCTCTTATGCACTTTCTTTATTAGAGGGCAACCAATAATTATAGATTAAGAATTCTAAGATGAGTTTTAAACCAAATGATTTTTAACTTAATTCAAGATCAGCTCTCCATTTGTTTGAAGACAAGTTCACTTAAAAAAAGTAAACATTGTTTTTAAATATAGCGAGGTGTTCAAAGCAAGGCATCGTCGAACGAAAAAGATTGTTGCCCTGAAGAAAATTCTGACAGAAAACGAAAAGCAAGGGGTAAGTTAATTTCTGTATTTTTTGTTATCGCATAAATATTAATTTTAATACACTTTATGTTGAATCTTTGTTGTGCGTTTCATGTTTTCTTGTCTGTGCATAGTACTGAATTCTTTATGTAGAAGTAAAACAATACAATTGTAGCTAAATAGTTATTGGATTTGCTTCTTTTCCGATTGGCAAAGTTCAATCTTGATTGGTTTGCTGCTCTACGGTCATTTTGTGCACACGAGACTGGGACATACAGTTTAAAGTGGATTACGAACCACTAACCAACATCCATGCCACCGCCAGGATTCGAATCTGAAGCCTGGGATACCGAAGGCCAAAGCGCTAGCTACGTGGCCACCAGGCCGCACTTCAATGAGAAGATTATCAGCAGCTGTTAGTTCAATCCAAAAATATTAGACTGTTGTATTTTGTTTCTATCTATAATCGAGATTTCGCATTAATGCCAACTTGTATTATTTGTCCATATTTTTTTTTTGTCCTTGGTGGGTTCAGGATAGAAGAGCCCCACTGTAGCCCATACACGTCTTAATAGGTAACTAAAATGGTACCCAGTGCTTCTAGGTATAACCAGGTAGGGTAAAGTCAGAAATCTCTCTTGGCGTACCCATGTCTTGGTGCCCAAGGCCGAGATCTATCTTTCATCAAGAATTTGTTAATCTCCCCCAACCGAAACGAATTCATTTTTACCCGGGCTAACTTCAAAACATCAACTAATGCCGACCTCTAAATCCGATGTTTATTGACGTTTCTGCGAACTCCGATTCCACCCCGAACTGACCAATCATAATGATTCTGTACGTAGCTCCGCCCAACGAAAAGACGCTGACTCTCAGTTGAAATTCCGACGCCGCACTGTTCACTGCTCTCCTTTCCTCTTCCTAGAGTCCAGAGGTCTCCAAACTACGGCCCGCCAGTGTCATCCATCCGACCCGCGACAGCGAATAGCTTATTTTTGCTGTAATAAGTTAGAAAAAAACACAGAATGATAATAACTCGGTTTTATTGACTTGCTAGGTAAAGCTTAATGACAAGCATAATACGCAGAAAATGTAACTTAAGCATAACAACTAACAAGTAATTGAAATGAATCCCACTAACATTATAAACTAGTGAACATCCCGCGGTTACCCTGGGTAGTTATGTTGGGGTAAAGAGTATCGCATTTTAAAATTAACTTTCTACATCTTTATTCCATTTTTTTACAGAGAGATGTCTCTCCTACAATCACTTATATTTAATTTAGTTTAATTTCTGTATTTACTATTTATTATTAATTTTTAAGCTTAAGAACGGGAGGTACGGGCCTTCGGCCCGTGGTACTCCATCAACATACACTTCCTTTGTCTTTGTGCCCCAAATTCAAGGACAAAAAGAAGTCTTCGCCTTGTCTGTGCATAGTAATGAATTCTTTATGAAGAAAAAGTAAAACATTCAATACACATGTAGCTAAAAAGTTACTGGGATTGCTGCTTTCCGTTTGGCAAAATTCAATCTTAAATGAGAAGATAATATCAGCAGCTTTTAGTACAATCCAAACATATTAGATCCTGCTGTATTTTATACATTCTATTTATAATCAAGATTTCGCGTAACTGCCAACTTGTATTATTTGTCCATATTATTTTTTGTCGCTTGCGAGTCCGGTTTAGAATACCCCACTGTAGCCCATGTATGTTTTAAAAAGCGATTAAAATGGGTACCCAGTAATTGGAGGTATAACAGGTTGGGGTAAAGTTAGACTTCTCCCTTGGGGTGCCCATGACTTTGTGCCGCAAGGACAAAAGGCTGCATTTTTTTTACCCTTTATTATGACTCGTACATGGATTCATATACTTAGTCTAGATGCTGCTGTAGACCAAGTAAGATAAGAAACAACTCAACATTTTTTTTTTTTAATAATGTTTTTAAACAAAAATATCAATTTATTTTCTTTAAATCAAAAATATACAGATTTATTTAATTTTGTAAATTATGTGTGATTAAAAAGATGTTTTCTTGCAAAATGTATAGTTTTTAGTCCATTATCATTGGCGCAACAGCCCCATTGTGGGCCAAGACCATCTGCCTACTGGCAGTTTACGAGATGAGAAATGTTTTTCGTTTTACAGGGTAGGATTGCCAGTTCTACACCAACCGCTCTACAGTTATATTAGACCATGGTCGATTGGCTAACGCTCTGGCGCTCGGTAGCACAGCTACAGGGTTCGAATCCCGGTGGTACCATGGACTTTGTAGTGCTTTGGAATTCACTTTGAGACGTAGGTCCCGATCTCTTATGACCGTAGAGCGTCACAAAGCCCAATCAGACTTCTTCTCAACCACATCATTCCCAAACTGTAAGGGGGCAACTCAGCTCTAGGCACAGTGATGCGGTGTAGTAGTAGTCACATTAGACCGTGACCTACGGTTTAAAGTGGATTCCGAACACTACAAAAAAATCCATGCCACCGCAGGGACTCGAACCCGAAATTTGTAGCGCTAGTCACTCGTCCATCAGGCCCCATACTTTTTAGTTACCTCCTCAAAGTAAAGCTCGTATATGTTGTAACTAATAGGGATACGTTTACTATTGAATGAACGGATTAGCTAGAAGAACGAATAAATTATCGAATCAGCCATCAATTAACAAGTAATTGATTCATGTTTTCTTCATTTTCTATCAATAGCTAAATTGTAAATATAAGTATGGAATGACTCAATATTTTTTGGATCATTTTGTTCATCGGATTTTGTTAAAACAATAACCAAAGGTAAATGTAGAAGAGCAACATTTTGAAACCTTTACATCATTTAGCTCTTGGTATTCTTTTCACATAGGTTATATTTGTTTTTCGATTAAGGAATAAAGAGTTTCTTTTTTTAAACATCTTGGCCTTTTTTTAAATTTTTTTTTTAATTCGCTTTGAGCCATTTTGTTTTATTGTATCAATCTGTCGTGGTGACGGGTTGAATTCGTATGATTCGCCTTGTTTACTCTATTATTTTTCTATTTGGTTTATCACTTTAATAATAAATATATTTAATACATTTTGATTTATTTTTAAAAAGGAATAGTTGTTTTTTTTTATCATTTGTTGAACTACAAATTTTAAATTCTTTAGAATTGAATTTTTTTTATATTAGAAAATAGTCATTTTTAAATGTATTTTGTGAGAAGAGAATAAAACATGTTCTTTCTTTAAAAGATTGAAACAAAGAGCTGAAAAATTATAACTTTTTTATTTGCTTATTAATGGAACAATTCTGAGTTGTTGTCATAAAATGTAGACTGAAATTTTTTTTATTAATTAACATTTGACATCATTAGTAACATTGCCATTCTATAAGACGAGGTAAGAAGTATCAGGCAAGCACGTGAAATAACTTTAAAACAAATTGGGAAAAAAGGAAAAAAAAAAAGAAAAGGAAACAAATGTTTTCAATTTTGGTGTTGTACCTTTGCTCTTTGTACTTTTGGTGAAATAAATAAAAAAAAAAAAATAGATACACATTATTTCTCAGCAAGGCAATTTTTTATGAAAAATCGTCATGCCAAAATTTTCATTATTTTTGTAGTTATATATATGATAGGTAGTTTTAATATTTAAAATAATTTCTTCAATTGGTTTTAATATTTAAAATAATTTCTTCAATTGGTTTTAATATTTAAAA
>BPLQ01003666.1:1375390-1387293 GCA_021605075.1 Caerostris darwini | reverse complement strand
TAGACTGTACGGCATAAAAAAAAAAGATTCATAGTGTATAGTATATAGCGCTGTAAGCGACATAAAGACAGCGAATTCGGCTGCCAGTGATATTTTGAACACCGTATTTGGCATGCGTTGCACATTAAACCAACTGTAGTGTTCAATGTACTTTCGGGTTTTTGACGGAAAAAATTCTGTTTCCACTGTTACTGGTACATTTCTGTTACCACTGTTCTTTCCACTGTTAGTGGAAAGCCCATCCACCACGACAAGGTCATACCAGATTGGATGGGAAAAATCGGCGAAACTTTTTTTCGGAATTCTTTTTTAATGCCGTACTGTTTGCCCCTTCTTCAAATATCCTCAGTTCAAAGTAGTTCAGCTCATTGTGACGAGTGCTTCTTTTTTTCACAGCTTTTTCTTTTATTTCTTTTTGTAACCTGCCATTGGAAAAAAAAATGTATTCATATACCTTAATTTGCTTGTTATATTGATATTTCTTTCAAATGATTCTGATTTTGTATTGTTTTCTACCTAATTTTTTAACTGATAAAAATATTTTAATTTAATAATTCTTACTTTTTTTTTTTTCATTTTCTAAATTAGCTATTTTTTTTTTCTTTTTTTAACAATTTGGCAACTCTGTGTGATTAATTAAGGTATAAAAAGGATTCAAATTATATTAGTGTAAGCATTTAACGGTTTAGTAGGTTACTGGTTTTTAAAATTCCATGTTTTTTCTTTCTTGCAGCTACAACTTTAAGCCGGTCTTTACCACCTTTTTACTTGGTGTTTGAATTTTGTGACCATGACTTAGCTGGACTTATCAGTAATATCAATGTCTCATTTACACTGGGTGCTATAAAGATGGTTATGAAGCAGTTGTTAAATGGATTATTTTTTATTCATGCCCATCGTATATTGCATAGGTTAGTAATTCTCCTGGTAATATATTGAAGGCCTAAATTGGGATGTGTTGTGTTGTTTTGTTGATATTGTAATTATAAATATAATTTCGAACTAAAATGCTTTAAAATTTATATTTATCTATTTTTTTAAATATGCTTTAAGCACATTATTTTATGTAAATGTAACTATTTTAGAGATCTGAAAACCGCAAATATCTTGATAACCAAGTCTGTAATTTTGAAGTTGGCCGATTTTGGATTAGCAAGGAAATTTAGAGATGCCACAGAAGATCAACCCAACAAATATACTAACAAAGTCGTAACTTTGTGGTACAGAGCACCAGAACTACTTTTGGGCGACAGAAATTATGGTCCTCCAGTGGATTTGTGGGGAGCTGGTTGTATAATGGCTGAAATGTGGACTAGATCTCCCATAATGCAGGTAAATATTGTAATTTTATTGCATAAATACCGCAATACAGCTAGTGTAATTGCCAAGAAAATGAGCCGCTGATAACTAGAAAATACAATTCAATTTAATTAGCAAATGTAACAGACTTTGCAAGTCTACCAAGTCTTTGTAACATTACATCACTATAAATTAAAGGTGCCTGATGGCCGTGTGACTAGCGCTCTGGCGCTCGGTTCCACAGGTTTCGAGTTCGAATCCCGGCGGTGCTACGGGTGTTTTTAGTGGTTCGGAATCCACTTTAAATCGTTGATCTCGGTTCTGATATGACGAGCGTAGGAGTGGCAACCCTACCCTGTAAAATGGGGCCTGATGGCCAATTGGTTAGCGCTCCGGCCTTTGGTACCGCAGGCTTCAGGTTCGAATCCTAGCGGTGGCAGGGATGTTTGTGAGTGTTTCGGAATTCACATTAAACTGTAGGAACCGATCAGATTAGCCTAAAGTGTGCACAATATGTCCACAGCGACAAACCAAACCTGGCGCTGAATACCATAGGTTTCGGGTTCGTGTCCCGGCGGTGCCATGGATGTTTGTAGTAATTCGGAATGCACTTTAAGCATTATATCTTGGTCTCATATGACCGTAGAGCGACACAGACCCCAATTGGACTTCTCGCCCATATCATTCCCAAACTGTGAAGTGGCAACTCGGCTCTAGGCACAGTGATGTGGTGTGGTATAGTAGTAGCACCCTGTAAATGTTTTCCGTTTTTTAATAAATTTTTTTTCAGGGAAAAGCGGAACAGGAGCAATTAATTTTCATAAGTCTACTGTGTGGAAGCATTCGTCCAGAAAGTTTTCCGGGATGTGAAAAACTGGAACTTTACAATAAATTGATAGTTCCCAAATACCAAAAGAGGAAAGTTAAACAAAGACTGAAGGTAAAAAGGATGGAATTTTCATTTTAACTACTACCGTGTCCAAAAAGTAAGACCCATTTTCAATTTAAAATTCCCGGGGCTTATGGAATTTAATTTTTTTTTCTTTTTTAGACTGAGCACTGTCCTTGACATCTGCGTGAAATTTGACGTCAAAATATTTCATTAGTGTTTTAGTTACGCTTGGCTTTGTGAGATGCTAAAACTGATTCCGGCGATTTTTGAACGTTTAGAAGTGTTATAAACAGTTCAAAGAAGGCAGAGAACGCGTTGAAGACGTAGAGCCCTCTGGTTGACCCTCAACCGACGAAGCCCACGTCCAAAATATTAAAGATTTGGTGCTTGCAAACCGTCCATTTACAATTAGAGACCTTGCTGCTGATGTTGGAATTTCAAAATCATATTTTAAAAGATACTTTGGGCTTTAAACGCGTCAAATCTTTATTGGTACAGAAAACACTGAATGCACCAGCTGACACTGCATTGATGCTTCAAGACTTTTTCGCCAAAAATGAAACCCATATCGTTCCACAACCACCGTCCTGATTTAGCATCGTGCTACTTCTGGCTATTCCCTGAACTCAAAAGACCACTCCGGAGAAACCGTTTTGCGTCGATTGAAGAGACGTTTAAAAAATCACCGGAGTTTTAGCATCTCACGAAACCAAGCGTAACTCATGCACTACTGAATATTTTGACGTAAAATTTCACACAGATGTCAAAGGCAGTGCCAACAACCTGAACAAGGAAAAAAAAATGAAATACTCTATGCCCTGGAAATTTAAATTGAAAACTGATCTTACTTTTTGGACACAGTAGTAACGAACTTCTGATTTTCATCTCTATGCTTCGTCCTCTCCTCGCATATGCTTGCCCGGTATGGTCCTATGCCGCTAGTTACAATGCTAAAATCTTGGAAGCTCAACAAAATAGAACCATTAGGCTAACAACTAATGCTAACTGGTTCATGAAAAACGATGACATTCAAAGATCTATCTCCCTACCTCTAAAAAAGTACCGGAGAAAGCTTTCAGAAATATTCTTCAATAATATTGACAACCACCAACATCTGGCCATTCTAATTTTAAAAGACGTAGGGATATTCTGCTCTAAGCTCCTACCAAAATTCATTTTTGAATTTTGAAACTTTTTAAATTCTCAGACTCCCTTCAACCTCTAGGCATTGCCAATGTTTTCATTCTTTTATGTTTGCCACTGATCTCCAATAATCTTCAACATCTTTTCGAATATTTCAAGCCGTAATATTTCTGGATTTGCATACATTTCCCTTGTTGATACTGTTTTTTCAAACCCGTACTTGCACATAATTACATTAAGAAATAAATGTAAAGAAAAAATTGGCAAATTTTACAGCAACGATCCCAAAACTATCTCAAAACTTGCTGAAAAAACCTACAAGAGTAAATCAACTGGGCTTGATACAATGAGAAGGGTAACATTATTTAAAATGAAATTACTTTAGTAATATGTAAGCCCTTACGTATGTCTGTCACATGGGGTACCTTATTTCAATGAATGTACCCTTGATGCCTTTAATGAGATTAGTCCAGTTTGTGGCAACGTGCGATGTTAGTGAGGCTTGAATCCATTGATAGCGTCCATTGCAGTCACTGCTTTCAGAAACAAGACTCGATAGCAATTGTGACGTTATGTGCCATAATTGCCTCGCATCGGCTGTCAGATTTTTTGATTAGTATTTCGGGAGTTTTCCCGTATCACACGCAAATACGAGGCAATTGCCACTGAAAGTCCCCTCATCATCCATCGGTGGGCTGTTCGTGATATAAGGCACACCGATGACCACCACCACCAACAACAACAAAAAAATGAGATTAAGTAGTTTTAATACAGTTGGGTAGGTAGAATTATTTAAAATTATTTACGCAATTCTTCTTCATTGGCGCAAAAGCCCCAAGGTGGGCCAAGGCCGTCTGCCTACAAGCAGATTTCGAGACAGATGTTTTCTTTTTTTACGGGGTTGGGTTGTCAGCCCTACGCTCAATGTTCTACAGTCCGTGACCTACGGTTGAAAGGGGATTCCGAACCACTACAAACATCCATGGCATCGATGGGTCTCAACCCGAAGCCTGTGGCATCGAGCTCCAGAGCGCGATTTAACTGTGACTCCGACATGGGGAACCTTATTTCAACGATTGTATCATTGATACTTTTAATGAGATTAGTCTAGCTTGTGGCAACGTGCGATATTGGTGAGGCTCGAAACCGTTGATAACGTCCATTGCAGTCACTGCTTTCAGAAACAATGAGATTCCATGGTGATTGTGATGTTACATGCTATAATCATCTGGCGTCAGCTGTCAGGTTGTCTGAGTTAGGGCCTGATGGTTGAGTGGCTAGCGCTCTGTCACTCGTTATCACAGGTTTCGAGTTTGACTCCAGGCAGTGCCATGGTTGTTTGTATAGTGGTTCAGAATACCACTTGTAAACATTTCTTTCTGATATAGGAATGCTCACCGAAATGCCTTCTGCAACATTCTATACGTTTCCACAAACAAAATTTAACGCAAGTTTTTGGCTCAATCATTCAGACAATTCAAAAATCGCCAGAATCAGTCTTAGCGTCTCAGAAAGCCAAGCGTAACTGAAACACTGATGATTATTTTGACGTCGCATTTCACACAGATGTCAAGGACACTGCCAGAAACGTAAAAAAAAAAAAAAAAAAAAAAAAATGAAATTCCATAAACCCCGGGAATTTTAAATTGAAAATGGGTTTTAGTTATTTGACACAGTATTAATTCTGAATGTCCTTTTTCAGACTTATATAAAAGACGACGATGCACTGGATTTGCTGGACAAGCTGTTGGTTCTCGATCCCAAAAGCAGGATTGATAGTGATTCGGCGTTAGACCACGACTTTTTTTGGAAAGGTCCTCTTCCTTGCAGCCTGGAAGGCATGCTGTCTCCTTTCAGACACTCCATGTTCGAGTATTTTAGTTCTAAAGCGCAACACAACGCCAGCCATCGAGGAGTCAGGCAGCCTTTTTATAAACAAAATGGTGGCCAACATAGAAGATAGGATGTTTTACCTTTTATACAATGCAAATATGTGGAATACGTTACGTGTGTATTTGAATGCTTTTCCATCAATTTTAGTTTTTACTCCTATCATTACTGGAAAAATGCGTTTTTCCAGTTCTATTTTATTCATCTTGATTTACAACCATTTTAATAAAAACTATAACAAAAAAAAAAAAAAAAAAAAAAAAAAAAAAATCTGTCACTTTTTTTTTTGTTATGTATATTTTAGGAGCACACACACACACACACACAAAAAAGTTAAATTAAGATTGTATTCAAGAAATATGAATATTTTAATGTAACAAATATGACTTGCAAAAAAAATAATAAAAAACAAAACATAGAACAAATATTGAATATGTATAGTAAGAGCAGGGGCCTAATGGCCGAGTGGCTAGCACTCTGGCGCTCTGTATCACAGGTTTCGGGCTCGAATCCCGGCGGGGCCATGGCTGTGTGTAGTGGTTCGGATTCCACTTTAAACCGTAGGTCACGGTCTAATGCGATCGTAGAGCGTTGTAGGTAGTGTTACTCGTGTCCGTAGCATATCTTCAAGTTGCACGTGCCCCCTGGGTAGTGCTAAATAAGTAACAGCGGTGCAGCCCTTGCTTATAGTATAAAGATTAACTGTCTCTGTATTGCCAGCGGCATTAGAACATCATATAGTAAGGGTTGGTTTTTTTTTCTTAAATTTTAAAATGAAAAATTTTCTCTTCGTCTCTTTTATTAATTTTGTAGTAGATGTGTTATTTGTTTGTGCAACTAGATCTGGGTGTGGTAAAAAGGAGACTCGCGTCCAAGAACACATGACATGCACAAGTACCACAATTAGATAGCTATAATACGCATCATAATTCTCCTTTAAAACATCTAGTTATACATCTGTGGAAGGATTCCACTTCTAGCTCTCGGGATGAGAGCTCGTAACTAACGGCAGCGCCTGTTTTGCAGTACGTCCTCTCTGGCGAGATATTTGATGCCTACTGACGATTTCTTCTGTACGATGCAAGGAGCGCTCTTGCATTGCGTAGGAGGAAACATGGTTGTAGGTGGAACCACGGTTACGAGGAAACATGGTTGTAGGTGGAACACCGATTACGACGAAACATGGTTGTAGGTGGAACACCGATTACGACGAAACATGGTTGCGTAGGTGGAACCACGGTTACAATTTTAAATTTATGAGAAAATTGGAGCCAATCATAGATTTCAAACTGGTAATTGTTGCCGTACTTGTTACAATATTTGCAGCTATCATGCAGGAGAGTCGAGATTCAAATTCGCTGATGGTGTCTGGGGGCAATGGCTATAAAACTTGATGGCAAATAGGAAGAATCGATTGTCATCTGCTATCAGATTCTTGTGCGAGTTTTCTTGTATATTACAAACAAATGAGGAGTATTTATCCCTTCTTTCATCAGTCATCGGGGGCCTGTTCAACCTATGCATGAATACTACATAATGTTTGTCCGAAGTTATATACGTTTACCTATACTCTTAGTTATATACTCTAAATATATATTTATATATGAGGAATATATATAAAAAAAAAAGTAAAAAATGCTAAATGTATGGCAATACTTCAATTGAGAAGTTGACACACTGGTCATATGTTTTAAATTTTTTTCATAGTATTTGTCAAGTTCAAAGGAAGAAAATAAAAATTCCACATAATTATTCATTAATCAGAAAGATATTTGTAAATTAAGAGTTGTGGAATAAATCAATTTGATGTTGTAGTTAATAAGCAATTAGGATTATGCATTTATAACGATTTGATTCCTTTCAGATAGCCATTTTTATTTGTCAGGATACCGCTCTCACACCTTTAAAAATAAAAGTGCATTTTAAAAAGTGATTTATGACAATAACATATCCGTTTTAACACGTTAAATGTTCAATGGTTTTCTTAAGCATTTTTCAAGTGTGGATGCCAATGAACCTGGCAACGTAAAAATAAATTTTTTTCGTATTTTCTTGGTATTATTTTTAACTTTCATCAATGAATATTAAGTGTTGTCGTCGTTTTGTTGGTTTGGATTTGGTCAAAACGAGTCCCCAGTACAATAACACATTTATTGTTAACACACAAATGCGACATTAATACCACAATGAACTACTATAATCATTATTTAACACACATGTGTTATTATAGTATATTTAACGATATAGTATAAATACAAAAAGTAAGACCAAATTTCAATTTAAAATTCCCTGGTTTATGGAATTTCAATTTTTTTTCTTTTTTAAGTTGTTGGCAATGTCCTTGAAATCTGACTTCAAAATATTCATTAGTGTGTGAGTTACGCTTGTCTTTGGGAGACGCTAAAGCTGATTTCGGCGATTTTTGAAACTGTATTCATTTAGCAAAGAACTTGCATTCAATTTTGTTTGCGGAAACGTATAGAATGTTGCAGAAGGCATTCGGTGAGCATTCCTATGTCGGAAAGAAATGTTTACAAGTGGTATAAACAGTTGAAGACGAAGAGCCCTCTGGTCGACCCTCAGCCTCAACCGACGAAGCTCACGTCCAAACAATTAAAGATTTGGTGCTTGCAAACCGTCGATTTACTATTGGAGACCTTGCTGAGGACGTTGGAATTTCAAAAGGATCAGTCAATTCCATTTTGGGCCTTAAACGCATCAAATCTCGCTGCTGAATGCTCCAGCTCACACTGTATTGATTCTTGGTGACTTTTTCGCCAAAAATGAAACGCATGTCGTTCCATAACCACCGTATTCACACCGTGTGACTTCTGGCTATTCCCTAAACTCAAAAGACCACTCCGAGGACACCGTTTTGAGTCGATTGACGAGATTCAACGTGAATCGGCGCGCGTTTTGAAGGCCATCCCTGCCGATGACATTTTAGCGTGCATTGAGGATTGGGAAATAAAGTTGGCATAAATGCATTGTGTCCGGGGGGGATTACTTTGAAGGCGATGAAATAAAGCTGGAAGAATAAATAAAGAGTTTTTGAAAAAATAATAATTGGTCTAATTTTTTGGGCACAGATGAGTGGAAGGATTCCACTAAATGCTCTCGATATGAGAGATATTTATTTTGTGCCAGTAGCGCCTTGCGTCCCCTCGGGCGGGAGATTCAATACCAACTGAACAAGCAAGGGGCGTTCTTGCAGTGCTTCGTTTTGTTTTGTCGCTCTACGGT
This sequence comes from Caerostris darwini, assembly GCA_021605075.1. Lineage (NCBI taxonomy): Eukaryota > Metazoa > Arthropoda > Arachnida > Araneae > Araneidae > Caerostris > Caerostris darwini. Next base: position 1,378,826 of record BPLQ01003666.1, on the reverse strand, counting down.
CATCTTGTGCACACGACGGCTGAACAGACCGGGACCTACAGTTTAAAGTGGATTCCGAACCACTCACAAGCATCCATAGCACTACGTGGATTCGAACCTGAAGCCTGAGAAACCAAAGGCCAGAGCGCTAGTCACCAGGCCGCTAGCAGTGCTTTCGAGGAACACGGTTACAGGTTTAAACACGGTAGGTGGAAGCACGGTTATACTGCATATTTGTTCCTAAAAATGAAAACATACTATTTCTTAACTTAAAAAAAAAAGGGTAAGTATTTCTGAATTTTTAATGGTATTGCTTAACTGCTAATTGGTATGGTTTGGCCATGTAATGAGCACATTTTTTAAGCAGTTTACAAGAATAAAGAAATAAAAAGTATCAACAAATCATTCAGGCAATAAATTATGTTCATCAAAATTAAAACAGATTAAATAAATAAAAAGTATAGAATTCCAAATGATTTATAAAGAATAACTTGTGAAAATGATAAAATTTTTAAAAAGAGCAAATTATCTTGAAGAAATTAAAAAAATAAATAAACCGATACGACACATTGAAAATCCCCCACTCTCTCCAAAATAAAGTTATAAAATATTCTTGCCAAATAATTAGTGTATAAAAAAAGATTAGCATTACATGTTTAATATAATTCTGTAAAAGTATTAAATAATTTTTAAAAAATTTCGTAGAAATTATGTTATTTATAATTTTATCCGATAGATGGCGCCGCAATTTTTAATTTCATTCTTGGAATTTTTTGACGCGAATCTGTTTAAAAACTTATTCTTGCATGAATTGAGCTCTATTCTTAGGGAGCGTTCATTCAAAATATCTTAAAGTTCTGCGTAAAAACTGCGAAACATCAGATATAAACTAAACATAAGATAAAAACCGATTTTCCAACTTTTTAAATATAAAATTAAGTAAATGACATTAAAAGTTGTCAGAATTTTTGTAATAATTTAATTTGTTCCGAATAGTTATAAATTTTCGAAACTTTTTTCATATAAATGAAATTGATTCTTGCGTTTATAAGTGAAGTCTTTTATTTATTTCACTTTTTTTTGCTTATGTTTCAATAGAATCAGTTCCGCAAATATTTGTTATTAACTTATGATGTGAGCTGCGAGTTTAAAAAGCAGAATTATGGGCAGCATTTATATCAATAACAGCTCTTAAAAGATTTTAAAACATACTATTGTATACATAATAATTGTGTATCGTAACCGTGGTTTCATCTACGCAACTATGTTTCCTCCTACGCACTGCAAGAGCGCCCCTTGCGGCGTACAAAAATAAATCGTCAATTGGCATTGAGACTCTCACCCGAGAGGACGCACGGCGCAACTGGCGCTGAAATACAATCTTTCATCCCGAGAGTTAGAAGTGAAATCCTTCTACGAATCTCTAATTGAACATCCTTTAAATGTACAAGCTGTGTGTTAAATATTGTTTATTTTTAATTGTAATAATGGTACTTGTGAGGGTCAAAATAAATCTGTGTGTTCTTAAACTTGTGAATAGACTCGATCACACACAGATCCAGCTGCACGAACAAACGACGCAACTACTACAGTATTACATATTTCATGTTAGAAAAGATCACAATCATAAAAACATGCAAACATGACACAAAAATAAATGTGAAAATGAATAAACAAATTTTATACATAATATTTTAATGGAAACTGTTTAGTTAAATACAATTTTTGTACCGATTTCTATTAATGAAAAAATATATTTTAAAATTCTTAAATTATTATTAATAAAAAAAAATTATGACTAGAATTTTTCATTCCATACATTAATTGAAACAATAAATATCAAAAGAAAATTTAAATGCGAATATTTTGTAACTTTTTTTTTCTGTGTTATACAACTAGGACTAAGATAATGTTTTGAATATTTGTTATGAGATTTGTTTTAATTTATGAAAAACATCAAGAATTTACGAAAATTTCATATTTTCTTTCTTATTATAAAAGTTTACTCTAAAACGCAACGTCAGTGTTACCCACTATTATCATCAGTGCCGCAACTGCCCCATGGTGGGCCAAGGCCGTCTGCCTGCTGCCTACAGGAGATGTTTTTTTACAGGATAGAGTTGTCAACCCTACGGCCTACAGTCACATTAGACCGGGGTCTGATGGCCGAATGGCTAGCGCTCTGATACTCGGTACCACAGATATCGGGTTCGAATTTTGGCGGTGCATGGATGGTTGTAGTGGTTATGGATCCACTTTAAGCCGTAGGTCCCGGCTTCATATGACAGCAGAGCCCAATCAGACTTCTTCTCACACACATCATTCCCGAACTGTAAAGGACTCTAGGTGTAGTGTTACATTAGATCTGGACCTACGGTTTAAAGTGGATTACGAATATCCACGGCACCGCCGGGACACGAACTCGAAACCTGTGGCACTGAGCACTAATGTGCTAGTCTCTCGGCCATCAGACCATACCCACTGTTGCAATTGTTTAAAATTTGAAAAACTATTTTATTCCAGAATATCAGTAATTAATTATTTAAAATAGAACGTTTTTATAAATATGCTTTAAAACATTTCCGCGATCATCATTAATGATATTTCAAGACCTATTATTAAAAAAAAATCAATTTCTTAAATAAATTAATATTCCACATAGATTTTGATTTAATTAGAAAAGTTTGTTCTAAAAAACAGAATCATATTAACGTTCCAAAAGTCAGTTAACGCTAAGAGGAAAAAAAATGTGGCGGTTAAAGTCAGGAACAAAATTTTATTTCAACGACCACTATACATGAAAATACAAATAAATGATTCTTAAAAAGTAGAAAATAATTTTTAATGCCTCAAGCTAGTTTAAAAACGACATTTTACCATTTCCACCTTTCGGTATGATTAACGAACATAAAATATGACCTTTTTTTTTCGAACTTTTTTTTTACTGGCGCTCTAGAACGGTTTCAATGGAATAGCATAAAAATAAAATTTATATTTATTATTATTTTTTTTAACTTCTTCACATAATTTGAACCTTTTGCAGTTCAAGTTCAGGTTATATTTCCAGGAAAATGTATGTATGCGAGCAAATATCAGTATCTCGTGCTAAATAGACCAGACTTAACTGATGGCTATCAGACTGAACTCTGAATCTTTCAACAGACGTTCAGCATGATTTCAGAGTTTAACACGAACTTGCAATCGTAAATGGATTTTCCTTTTTTTGTAAATGAAGAACAAAAATAACTGCGTGAATTTAAATCATTAATCCATTATTTTTTGTTCTAATGCATCTGGCAAACACTTAGGCAGTTGTCTTGGATGCCTTAAGACAAGCGCTGCATCGCAGTTACTCATTTCGCACTACTGGGGGGGGGGGGGGGGCCGGGTAGGGGTAAAAAAAACACCGGGCCAAAATGAAAAAAACCCCCCCCCCCCGAGAGCGAGACGGGGTGCG
>BPLQ01003666.1:1351024-1375290 GCA_021605075.1 Caerostris darwini | reverse complement strand
TAAGCAACGGACACATAGTAACAATACCCCCGCAACCTCTACGATCCTGTTAGACCGGGACCTACGGTTTAAAGTGAATTTCGAACCACTACAAACATCCATGGCATCGTCGGGATACGAACCCGAAACCTGTGATACCGAGCACCAGAGCGCTAGACACTCGGCCATTCAGGCCCCCATTAATCCATTATTGTCACGAGAAAAATTTATTATAAAATTTTATTTCTATTTATTTATTTTAAATTATTATTACATTTTTTATTTAATAATTAAATCGCTAGCTCTTTGGCACTGAGTGCTACAGGTTTGAGATTTGAGTCCCGGCAGTGCCATGGATGTTTGTAGTGATTCAGAATCCACTTTAAACCGTAGGCCCCAGTCTAATATGACTATTACTATTACCCCACCACACCACATCACTGTGCCTAGAGCTGAGTTGCCCCTTTAAAGTTTGGAATGATGTGGGTGAGAAGTCTGATTGGGTTCTATGATGCTCTATCATCATACTGGGAAATACGGCTTAAAGTGGATTACGAACAGTTAAAAACATCGATGGCATCGCTACAAAAATTCCGTATACCGACGTCAGAGCGCTAGTCACTCGGCCATCAGGCCCCCATCATGACTGTAGGGCGTAGGGCTGACAATCCTACTCCGTAAAAAGACAGTATCTCCTGTCTCGAAATCTACCAGTAGGCACACGTCCTTTTCCCACCGTGAGGCTGTTGTGAAAATGTAGAAGAAGAATTTTGTTCATATAATACAAATTATAATATAGTACAATTATAATTTATTATTTTATTATTAATAAAAAATAAAATGACATATATTTTTAAAAAAATATATATTGTAAATATATAAAATATTTATATATTTAATAAAAATATTTATTATTTTATTATTAATAAAAAATAGAATGTTATATATTTTTAAAAAATATGTATTGTAAATATATAAAATGTTTATACATTTATTAATACTATTTATTATAATTTAATATTTTATTATTAATAATAATTAAATGTAAACATACATTTTATAAAGTAAAAATATAAATGTAAATATATATTTTATATTGTAAATAATACAAATACACTGTTATACACTATTAGTGGTTAGTACGAAATCGATCTATAATTTACTTTAAACAACAATGATTAATTTAAAAAATACAATTTAAACGCTATTGTATAACGATCTACAGACAACAGAATTTAATACAACCCTTTTTAGACGCAAGCTGAAAATAAGTTTCATTACGAATTCCGTAACCGGTATTTCGAACCACAGTTGTTCTCCCATTTCCATATCATTCCTCATTTTTAATCTAACGCACGTTTTACATGAGAGAAACGTAAACAATTCCACGACAGGCGGACAGATGGGGAAAAAAAAAAGGGATATATCTTCAAGGTACAGGGAAAAAAGCACGCACCTTTTGATTGCATAGCCGGTTTGCGAAACTCATGTCAAACGCAGTATCGCAACTGGTGAGGAAAGACGTTAGATTTTTCCTGCTGTATAATATGTGTGAAATCGTGGATTGCTGTGGTTTTTCTGGTTGATTTTCATTTACACGTGCATATTTGGATATTTTATAAAGTCAGGTATGTATTTATTTATCAAGAAATTTATTCTTGGACATTTAAAGTTAATTTTCGGTGTGTATTTTGGAATAATTTTTTTAGAATTCTATGAAAGTAAAATAAAAAGAAGTAAGGTAGAATTTCTTATTAAAAATCGTGGATTTTTAAAATTTTTTTTATATTTTTTATAGAATGTATAGAATGTATTTTGTTAATCGATGACAAAACTTTTCCTAAAATATTTGTCTATTCTGATGAAAACATATAAAAAAATCTGTTTTCCTCAGAATAGAAAAATATTTTATGTGCTTTTTGTTATAGTTTTTTTACAATTCTATGAAACTGAAATAAAAAGAAGTAAGGTAGAAATTCTCGTAGAATAATGGTAAATTTTTAGAATTATTTTTCTTTATAGCATGGATTTTATTAAATTAGATGACAAAACTTTTCATAAATTAAATGTCTATTCTGATGAAAACATTAAAAAAATTTATGATAACATGTGCTTTTTATAATAATTTTTTTTTCAGAATTCTATGAAAGTAAAATAAGTATGGTAGAAATGCTTATAAAAAAAATCGTGGATTTTTAGAATTATAATAATTGCTAAATTCGATGACAAAAATTTTCATAAAATATTATGTCTATTCTGATGAAAACATCTAAAATATTTATAAGATGGGCTTTTTGGAATAATTTTTTTTAGAATTCTGTGAAAGTAAAATAAAAAGAAGTAAGGTAGAAATTCTCATAGAATAATCGTGGATTTTTAGAATTATAGTTGTTGCTAAATTCGATACAAAGCTTTTCATAAAATATATATCTATTCTGATGTAAACATATTAAAAAATTATAATAAGATGGGCTTTTTGGAATAATTTTTTAAAGAATTCTATGAAAGTAAGATAAAGAGAAATAGGGTAGAAATTCTTATAAAAAAATTGTGGATTTCTAGAATTATTTATTTTTATATTCTTTATAAAATGTATTTTGTTAAATTCAATAACACAACTTTTTATGAAATATATGTCTATTCTGATGAAAACATATAAAGATTTACTATAAGATGTGCTTTTTGAAATATTTTTGTTAGAATTCTTTGAAAGTAAACTAAAGATAAATAAAATAGAAATTCTTATACAAAAATCGTGTATTTTCAGAATTATTTTTCTTTATATTCGTTATAAAATGTATTTTTTTAAATCCGATGACAAAACTTTCATAAAATATATGTTAATTCTGATGAAAACATATAAAAATATTATGCTAAGATCTGCTTTTTGGAATAATTTTTTTAGAATTCTATGAAAGAAAAAAAAAAGAAAGGCAGAAATTCTCGTAGAGTAATCGTGGATTTTTAGAATTATTTTTCTAAAAAAATCCTCAAAATTTTCTGTAATTGGATTCTCCTTTACCTTTGGATAGATCGCTATAAATAAATAAAAAAATCAGTAAAGAATTTCTCAATTTGCTTAAAACAATTTCGCTTAAAAATTGATTTAGGGGAATTATTACATTAAAAAAAAATGAAAAAATTATATTTATTTTTAAATCAGAAATTCAATGAATTTTGTTATTTCAAATGTTACTCATGCGGTACTAAAATTCTGTAAGACGTCCTTCGCAAAAGCATAAAAATTGCATAACTATTCAAGCAATGTGTAAACTCCATGAATTGTTTTGACAGTGCCGTTTCTTAACATTGCTTAACCTCTTTACGAATGAAAAGTTTTTTTTTTCTAATGCAGCCGGCAAACACTTAGACAGCTTGGTCTTGGATGCCTTAAGGCAAGCGCTTGCACAGACGTTACTCACTTTGCATTACCCAGGGGGCGCGTGTAACTTGAAGATAAGCCACGGACGCGGAGTAACAATACCCCCGCAACGCTCTACGATCCTATTAGACCGGGACCTACGACTTAAAGTGGATTCCGAACCACTACACACATCTAGGGCACCGCCGGGACTCGAACCCGAAACCTGTGGTACATGAATGAAAAGTAATTAATCATAAAAAAATAATTAAATACGAGTATATTAGTTTCAATTGTACACAGACATAAAATTCACTGGAAATTTGATTTTTTAACTTGCATTGCACTATTTAGTTTACTAATTTAAAATTAATTTCATTATTGTCTTCACAAAATAGATTGGACGCTTTTGAAATATTTACATCAATTTTAAATGAATTTCATTTTTAATTCAGTAAGTGCATTTTAATGAGACCTGATGGCCGATTGACTACCGCTCGGTGCCACAGGTTTCTGGTTCGAGTCCCGGCGGTACCATGGATGTTTGTAGTGGTTCGGAAACCGTAAGTCCCGGTTTAACAGGATCGTAGAGCGTTGTGGGGGTAGTGTTACTCGCGTCCGTAGCCTATCTTCAACCTACACTTTACCCCTGGGTAGTGCTAAATGAGTAACAGCGGTGCACCCCTTGTTTATGGCATAAAGGTTAACTGTCTCTGTATTGCCAGCTGCTTTAGAATAACACCAACAACAGTTTAAATTTCAATCAGACATAAAATTAAGTGGAAACCTGATTTTTTTTTCTGCATTGCATAATTTATGATAATAATTTAGTCTATTCATTTAAAATTAATTTCATTGTCTACTTCAAATTGTTCACAAAATCGAATGGTTGTTTTTGAAATATTTACATCAATTTTAGATTAAAATTTTTTTAATTCAGTAAATACATGCAATGGGACCTGATGCCCGACTGACTAGGACTCGGGATCACAGGTTTTGGGTTCGAATACCGGGTGTGTCATGCATGTTTGTATTGTTTCGGAATACACTTTAAACCTTAGTTGCCTGTCTAGTATGACTGTTGGGTTGGCAACCTTAACCCGTAAAAAGAAAACATTTCCTGTCCTGAAATCTGTCAGTAGGCAGACGGCCTTGGCTCACCATGGGGCTGTTGACAGTAAAGAGAAATGAGCGTCTGTATTCTAATACGGTTCTACAATTGGGTAAAAATCCTTATTCAACAAGGGAAGTAATGACAACTTAAAGAAAACGTTATATCAGAATCCCGATTTTTCGTTGGAAAACAACGTCCCATCAGAAAAGTGACTGGACTTTTTGCATTTTCTTCTTCATTTACGTAACAGCTCCATGGTGGGTCAAGGCCGTCTGTCTACTGGCAGATTTTTTTCTTTTTACAAGGTAGGGTTGTCAACTCCACGCTAAGCGCTTTATAGTCATATCAGACTGGGCACTACGATTTAAAGTGGATTCCGAACCATTACAAACATCCAGGACTCGAACCCGAAACCTGTGGTACTGAGCGTCAGAGCGATTTGAAGCGTATAACAATTTTTAATTTTTTTTCATCGTGGAGTTCAGTTGACAACTGTTTTTTCGTATGTTGAGGATTTTACCTGTCATTCTGCCACTTGAACGACAGGTATGCAGCAGATTCAACGTTTCCAGAGGGGAGAGTGCTGTTACCTCGCATCCACATGTCCAAATTACTCTTTGGATCAAATACTTCCAAGAAGGACATCCAGGGATTCGTACTTTCCTCCTGTCATCCTCGTTCTGGCCTATGGTACCACGGGCTTCAGGTTCGAATCTTGGATGTGGCATGGATGTTTGTTAGTGGTTCGGAATCCCCTTAACTACTGTTATCACAGTTAGCTAACTGTAGGTCCAGGTCTAATTAATCTAGATTGTGCAAAAAAATGATCTTAGAGTGACAAACCAAACCTCTCATCATAACGAAATGAATTTCCGACTTAAGGATTTATAAGAATTCACCTTTAAGCGTTCTATTCGATAATGAAATCTGTTTCGAAAATGCAATGTGCTATTCAGTTATAGGTCGATCGCCAACTGTGTGTAAAATGAGCAAACTTCCAAGTTTGACGGATTCGAAAAGAATGGCGGCGTGACAGGAGAGGAAGATAGTTTTGGAGGCATTTTACTTGCAATATAAATTATTTTAATATTTGCAAATAAAATTTAAAATTGCATAATATCAAAAGAAATACTAGATGAAAAAAAATGCTGCAATATCTATTAAACTTATGACGGACATATGTAACTAACATTATAGTAATGTGTCGTTTTGTTTGTTGGTGTAGCTGGAAACTGCGTGTGGTCGAATTGAGACTCACGTTTAACAGCATATAATTTATTTGTACAATCGCACAAGCACGAACACGAGACACAACAACAATTAATATACAAGTAACACGTTTCAAGACATATACTTACGTTTAAAAAAAAGAATTCCACTTCTAACTGCCAATTAGCTAGTGGTAGTTTGGTGGCCAATTGGCTAGCACTCAGGCCTTTGGTACCACAGGCTTCAGGTTCGAATCCTGGCGGTGGCCAGGTTGTTTGTGAGGGGTTCAGAATCCACTTTAACTCTGTAGATCTCGGTCTGTTTAGCCCTCGTGTGGACAAGATGACTGTAGAGCGACAAACCAAACCACTTCTAGCTCTCGGGAGGAGAGTTTGTTATTTAGATGCGCCTTGCGTCCTCTCGTATGAAGTTTCATTGCCTACTGACGAATTTTTTCTGTACTCCGCAAAGGGCGCTCTTGCAATGCCACGGTTACGAGGAAACATGGGTGTTAGGTGGAACCACGGTTACAACATGCAATTTATTCGTCCGTTTCCCTTTTTAAAATGGATATTAAATAGGTAAACAGGTAGTGGCTAGGAAATAGCAGCAGTGTAAATATACCCTGTCTACTGGTGAAATGCAGCAAGTAGAAATACTACATGTGGTATGGCATCTGTAAAAGATGCGTCTCATCCAACATCGAGCCGGAGTGCATCTCTGTTATTGAAGCGTTAAGGAAAGGAAATTCCACGTTGTGGAGGAAACAGTCGCACGTGTGGCACTGGTGACCCAGTGGTAATGTGTAATTAGCTTGAAGGTTTGATTCGGCTCTTTGCTCTACGGCTACTTTTTGCACACTTTATGCTAATTAGACCGGGACCTACTGTTTAACGTGGATTCCGAACCACTCGCAAACAACTATGCCACCGCCAGGATACGAATCAGAAGCCTGTGGTACCAAAAGCCAGACCGCTAGCCAATCGACCACCAGGCCGCTTAGCGTGAAGGAGTGATCGGTTTTGAAATTGCTCGCATAGTCAAATATTTTGTGAATGTTGAATAATGAGAACATGTAGGAAAAAGGATGCACACTTGTTTCTCATTTGGTCCTTAAAGTATTTCTAACAACAATTTTTAAGTTTTTCATTTGAATGAACTTCACAGATGAAGTAATGGATTGAAACATTATGCAAAAACAAGATGCAGTTTAACCTTGCTACCGGTTACTTGTATGTCAAAAATGATTTCCGATATCAAAATTAAATAGATTCATTAAAATTAAGCAATTAATTTCCTTCTGAAAAAGTAGCACTCACAATAAAGTTTATCGATCTTAAAAAAGTTAATTAAAGTTGTAGTGTGCAAGTTGGGCAACCAGATTGTAACTGGGTGTGGTTGGGTGGAGATACTTGAGACACAGGTTTGAGAACTCACGACTTTAATGACACACGCACAAACACCACATACATACAATTAGAGACACGCAATATTTAACACATTTAAAATAGATAATTATAGATTCGTGGAAAAATTTCACTTCCAAGCCCAAAATTCGAATATGCGCAGGGTGCACGGCATATACTTCTTCTCCGGGTGAACTCTGGCCTTTGGTACCACAGGCTTAAAATTCGTATCCTGGTGTTGGTATGAATGTTTGTGAGCGGTTTGAAATCCACTTTAAACTATGGGTCTCAGTCTAATTAGAGTAAAGTGTGCACAAAATGACAGTAGAGCGACAAACCAATTCAATCTCCGAGTAAGAGTCTGTAGGCCAACTAATACGCAAGGTTGAATTGTCCGGTCCTAATGAAGGTTGTGTTGTACTTTCTCTCGAGGCCTACTGATCATTTCTCCTGAACGCCAAAGAGGGGGGAGAGCGTTCTTGCTAGTATGTAAGAGGAAGCACTGTATTACCGAGTAAAATTAATTTAAGTAAAAGTTAACAAGAATGTTTAAAAGCAGATTTACAATTAAAATAAAAAAAAAAGCATTCTGGAAAATTTACTCTTTATTTGATATTCATTTACAGTTAGAGCTACATTTTCTATTGATCTTTAACAAATAAATTGCTAAGAATAACGAAGCATAGTTTAGTAAGCTTCATACAGTATTAAAATATTGTCACTTAATGAAACACTATGCAATTATCTATGTCGCCATAAAGTCTTAATAGATCAGTTTGGTTTTTACAATTACAATTTTGCTTTAGAACAATTTTTTCTAAAATCGAAAACATACATAGAGTCATGATTAATAATTTGTACATGTATTTTATTATAGAAATTCTAGCCTAAATATACGCGGTATATATATTGTGGGTACATTAGAATCAGATCTATAATCTTCTGATTCATCAACAAAACAACAACGAGGTCATCCTAAGATACATTGATGCAATTATCAGTCAAAATGGTTTTCATTTTGACTCATTTTGAAAAAAATATATTGGAAAGTAAGTGCAAGTGGTAATCGCCCATCCGTTAGGTATTGCAGTCAGTGGCGTAACAATAGGAGTGGCATGATGGATCAATTGCCAAGGGATCCTGCCTATGATTACAGGAAAAGCCTGACATTTATTATTACAAAATAAAGTACAATTTGTTAATTCTGTACTTAATAAATTTAAGGTACTAATGTGATAAAAATGTGTATCAAGATTTCGAACGTATTTATGTGTATGAAAAGTATATCGCATGTGATAGCAATAATAATAGATTTGGTTTTGTTTGTCGCTCTACGGTCATCTTGTGCTCACGAGGGCTAAAAAGACCGGGATGTACAGTTTAAAGTGGATTCCGAACCGCTCACAAACAGCCATGCCACCGTTAGGATTTAAACCTGAGGCCTGCGATACCAAAGGACAGGCCGCTATTAATAATAGGCGCAGTTATGTATGGGTAATCTCGATGTTATTGATTTCCTCCGAGTGGGAAAGTGGGAATTCTTGCTGACACTCAGACTTCCAGAAAGTTGTTTCTCGCGGCTTGATGGCCAATTGGCGAGTGCTCTGGTCGTTGGTACCACATGCTTCAGGTTGGAGTGCTGGCGTGTGCAAGGATGTTTGTTGGTGGTTCGGAAACCAAAATTAAACTGTAGATCTCAATCTAAATAGACTAAAGTGTGCGCAAAATGACAGAAGAGCGACAAACTAAACCAAACCCTTGTTTCGCTGATTCTGCATGCGTCATTATTATCTTACTTTTTGTTTCGTCGGATCCGCTATCCGTCGTCAAGTTAGTTGATTGTAAAAATTAGGCAATAACATGTCTGGCAATATAAAATATCTTAGTGGGAGTGGGAAAAAAAGAAAGTTGGAGTTTGAAGAAAATAAAATAAGAAGTTAACCTAAAATAAGTCAATTGAAGAGTGAGGAAGAAACAAACGAACAGTGCGGCGGAAATGAAGAAATTAGCCGAACCGAAAGTGAAAGTATTGCAACGCCTGACAACGCAGAGCCACCACAGCCCTGATACACATAGTACATACTAGATACACATAATCATACACATACTAGATACACATAATCATACACATACTAGATACACATAATCATACACATACTAGATACACATAATCCAAACCAGACCAAAGTGAAGTGACTGAAATTGACTTGGACCTAGTAATATAAAAAAAAAAAAAAAAAATTAAGTCAATTCCTACTTTTTTTCTCACTCTATTGCAGAAAGTCCTTTACAAATAAAGTTGAAGTTTTCCTCTTGCATTTGACGCCCTCTACTAGTAGATGCATGCAACTTAAATCTAAAAAAAAACTAAAATGAATTAATTCAATTTAATGAATGAATTTATATCTGAAAAAACTGTATTCACATCCAGTGTCATCCACTACAAGTTCCAAAAAAATGTATTTGAACTGGAGTGGATGAATATAAAGTATTATATGAACGATTGAAAATTTGAACAAGATATATAAAAATATAGAGGGAGAGTGTGAACTAATAGTAGGAATTGTATAAAAATGACATCTTCATCGTACATTACTGATAAGTGTCATTTTAAAGTATTAAATGATCAAGTGAAACGGTTTGTGATCGAAAATGGGCATTGAAAACCTAAAGAAACTATCAGGTAGTATTTATTAAAAAGAAAAAAATGATGCTTCGCATTGAGGGGTCGACATTCAAAAAATTTGTCACAGGCTTCAGATGGTATAGTTACGCCACTGACTGAAGTGCAATGCTTGTGGAACAATATCAAATAACGATAGAATGTCTGTTACCAGATATCCTTCTATCTTAGTTTCACATTGTTTACCAAATATCAAGAGTGAAGTAGTGTTTGCTTTAAATTACTACTGTAACCATGGTACCACTACGCAAGCATGTTTCCTCCTAAGCACTGCAAAAGCACCCCTTGCGGCGTTCCGGTGAAAAGTTCAGTAGGCTTCGAGACTCTCGCCAGAGAGGACGCGCGGCAAAACAGGCGCTGCCGTTAGTTACGAGCTCTCACCCCGAGAGCTAAAAGTGGAATCCTTTCACGATTGTATAATTAGCTGCTACTTCAGAGACGTTTAGCCTACAATTTCTCATCCAGAGAGGAGATATAATTAGCACCATCTTGTGCATAAATTGGCCTACAGACTTTCATCCAGAGAGGAAGTATAGTTCGCTATCCAGCGTATACAAGAGTAATTTTATTTACAGCTTAGAAGGGGAATCCTTCCACTTCAATATATGTCTTAAAATGTCTGTTGTATATTAATCTTTGTAGTGTGCCGTACTCTTGCGTTTGTAATTAAAATTGAACGTTTTTTTTTAAATGTGTGTTCTTGTGACTTGACAACATCCAGATCGAGCTGCACAAACAAACCGACACACCGCCTGCAAGTTTGGTTTGGTTTCGCTCTACGGTCGTCTTGTGCACACATTAGGCTAAACAGACAGGGACCTATACTTTAAAGTGGACTCCGAACCACTACAAACATCCATGGCATAACCGGGATTCGGACCCGAAACCTGTGGTACCGAGCGCCAGAGTGCTAGCCTGCAAGGTAATAAAAATTCTATGTAGTTTAAAATTGGTTAAGATCGTGGTGTTTCTAAAAGATGCAGATGTGAGGCACGCATGTACTTGGGATAATTCATTTAAGGGGTTAAACAATTTCAACATACACATTATGTTCTGTTCGGTTTTGTTTTATATATTAGATACATAATTATGATTTTTTTTTTTGCTTTTGTTTAGATTGTTGAAGCATCGATTCCAAATCGTCACCATGACTGACGACAGCGTCCAGTTGGAGAATGTGGAATTCGTGCAGTCGTGCCCCATGCAATTCAGGTGCCGGCGCTGCAGCAGCCTGGACTCGTCTCTGAACAGGGCGCGGTGCGGACACGGATTCTGCGGGCGCTGCGTCGGCATGGTGCGGGCGGCCCGCTTTCAGTGCCCCGTTGACTCCAGGTCCGTGGAAAAGAAAGAGGTAAGACATTCACATCTCCTTACATTTTGGTACTTTGTTCATTTTGGCTCATGAACCATCCCGGCTTTAGAATCACCTTATAGTATGATGGTCTAAGATCCCACTGTAAAGCAGGGATGCAAGAATTTGTGAAAATATAAGCTATGGAGTTCCAAGCTTGGATTGCTCTTGGGCCATCTAGGCCGAAGAACAATCCTAGCTTTAAGATCAACTTATGAGGGAGCAAGATCACACTGTAAAGCAGATGCAAAAGCTTATGAAGGCTGTAGATTGTACCTACAAGATATTAATCGGGGCGCATGAACCGTCCAAACTTTAAATCATCTTATTAGAGGCAAATTCATACTGTATTGTTGAGATGCAAAAACTTGTGGCGGTCGCTAACATTACCTATGCGGTGTTTATCTTGGCCCATGAACCGTACTATCACCTTATGAGGGGCAAATTCACACTGTAAAGTAGGGATGCAAAAACTTGTGTAAGTCGCTGATATTACCTATATGGTATTTTTGCCCACGAACCGTCGAAATTTAGGTTAACCTTATGAGGGGGCAAGATCACACTGTACTGTACCTATAAGAAATCCATATTGGCCCATGAACCGTCCAAACTTTAGATCACTTTATGATGGGCAAAATCACAAAGTAAAGTAAGGATGAAAAAAATTGTGGAAGTCGCTGATTTTATCTATATGGTATCTTGGCCCATGAACCGTCCAAATTTAGGACCACTTTATGAGGGGTAAATTCACAATGTAAGGTAGTGATTCAAAAACTTGTGGAGGTATGGTATATTATGTGTTTATCTTGGCCCATGAACCGTCTAAACTTTAGTATCACCTTATGATGAAAAAGATCATAACTTTAGGCCGTATGTTCTCATTCTAACTTGACCGCGAGTTAAATAAAACAAAAAAAGCGTATACTTATTTATATATAATCGAATCAAATATTGTAATACTATGCATCACATTTATTTATTTTATTAATTTAATAAATATTTTTGGGGTTATTTTCTTAAATTTTTGTAGTCACCAAGCACAAAAGTGATTTAATTATATGATTTTTATTTATCTTATTTTATTCTCATGCCACAAAATGTTTGTCTATAAACGTATGTTGATCCAAACGAGTTTGCGCATTTTATTGTATTATTTATCAAAAACCACATCTACTCTGAAATTTTAAAATGTTGTTGTTGCTTATCCCACTTGGTCGACAGCAACATTTAGACCAAGTCCATGAACCCATGACATAAGACGACGAGTTATGATAAAGGGTGAAAAAGGCAGCTTATTTTTGTCCTTGACCTTCGGGCACAAAGACATGGGGCACCCAAAGAAAGATGTCCGGACCCATTTTAGTTGCTTTTTACGACATTCATGGGTTACAGTGGGGCTATTATAACCCGGACCCGCACTGGATAAAATTTTAAAATGAACAATGTTTTCGACGATCAATAGCGTAGAAATAAAAAAAAAGTAATGTAGATAGGGAAGCATGTTATTTACAAAGTTTCTGATCTTCTGTTTTTCTTGAAACTTTGAATAAAATTCTTTGGTATAAATTAAAGAAATTCAAAATTAATTATTTTTATTTAATGGAGGCTGATTCATGTTTCATGATTTAACCATTTATCAAAATCTGGATTTAAAAAAAAATTTGATTTTCTTTTTTTCTCAAAGCAGTAATTACAGTTCTGATTAAATCAAATTATTGCCTCTTATCAGAGAAAATCAAATTATTGTCACTTAAATCCGAGAAAACCAAATTATTTCTACTTAAATCCGAGAAAACCAAATTATTTCTACCTAAATCCGAGAAAACCAAATTATTGCCACTTAAATAAGAGAAAACCAAATTATTGCCACTAAAAGCAGATGAAGACCAAATTATTGCCACTAAAAGCAGATGAAGATCAAATTATTGCCACTAAAATCAGAGACAGACCAAATTATTGTCACTAAAATCAGAGGAAGACCAAATTATTGCCACTAAAATCAGAGAAAGACCAAATTATTGCCACTGAAATCGGAGGAAATCAAATTATTGCCACTAAAATCAAGTTATTGTTACCAACCAATAGATCCCAAATGAAAAGAATTCATTCATTAATTTTAAATTAAAAGTTAAGATTTGAATCCATTACTTGAATTTTACAATTATTATAAAAATATAAAGACCTATGGTCCTTTAAAAAGAAGCAATTACATTCTATTAATATGTAACATTTTTGATAAACACATTTCTTTGATTTGAAAAGAAAATACAGTATTTTTAAATATTTTTTGAAAATATATACTTGCTTTTATGCAATTTTTATCTTGGGTGAACATGTTGTTGTCCTGGTTAGAGGTCTGTACCGTCTCTAAAAAAGGTGAAGTTATAAAATAAAGAATAGATAAGAGTACAAGCTATTATTTAAAACAAAATAATCTCCACGCGCAAACACAAACTTTTAATTAAAATATCACGTGATTTTATTCATGCGTGCTTTTAAAACTGGCGTGCTATATGTGTTGCTAAATATAACGATCGACCCGCATCAAGTCACGTGTTTTGTGGTTCGTTTTGAAAAGTCTGACTATCAAATTATAAACAGATTATCATTTCAGTTTTCTTAAAATAGTGTCTAAAGATCAGTTTGTTTATACAAATTTAATTTAACCATTCCTTAACATTGTCTGATTTGGGTAGTGCTTCTTGTAGTATTCGAACAATTTTCTTCTTCATAAAGTTCTAAAGTTATCATATTTTGTTACATTCTTGTCGCTATTGAATTTGTTACTCGTATGGATTCGGCACTTTAGGGCGGCCTGATGACCAAGTGGCTAGAGCTCTGGCCTTTGGTATCACAGGCATCAGGTTCGAATCCTGACGGTAGCATGGATGTTTGTGAGGCGTTCGGAATCCACTTTAAACTGTAGATCCCGGTCTATTTATCTCTCGTGTACACAAGATGACCGTAGAGCGACAAACCAAACCAATCTGCACTTTACGGTTCCGATTTTCTTTTCCGCGCCAAATGGAGTCGCCAAAACAGCAGTATTTTTTGTATCCTCAGCGGCCATTTTATTTGTTTAAATGGGTACTTCGCGATAACAGCAAGGAGGAAAATCGCCAAATAAACAGGCGGAACCCTAAAGTGCAAAATTCTCGTTCTTGTAATATTCCGACCCACTGCTTCATAAATTTCTTGGGTTATCGAACACTGGTATACTCCCATGTTTATTCTTACAGTCAAGTATGTTCACACGTGATAAATTGAAATTCGTGAAAGGATTTCAGTTTTTTTTACCTTATTTCAGTCAGGATTTCAGTTTTATTTATTTTGCATCATGCATGAATTCAGATTTTATAAACTCATATAGTAACATTTTCAAATGTGCGATGTACTTGCAATATCAGTTAACAGGAGTTTAAAGAAGCCACTATCAAGCCAAAGAAATTTATATGGAATGACCTTGCAAAAATTAATTACGCACTTTTAATATCACACATGTAGCATTGATAATCAATTTACTATTCTTTAAATCAGGGGTGGCCAACCCGCGGCCCACCTTGAACATTTTTTCGGGCCGTGAGATTTATCACACTTTTACAAACTATATTTTATAATGTCCAAAGTAGTGAAAACCAATGTATTAAAAAAAAATACATTATGTGTGCGACCCTATATTCAACAATTAACTGTCGAAAGTATGAGAAAAAATGAACTTTGATTTTAAAATAATATTCTTACGAATATAGGATAGATCTTGATAATATAAGACATAATATATGACAAATATAGTATATAGAAATTTTCCAATTTGAGAAATCTGCACAAAAGTTGTTTGTGCTTTTGGTTCAACTTGGTGCGTTTTTTTCCCTAAATTACCAAATACACAAAACACGTTCAAAAATAACGGACCCTAACCTGCAACACCTATGACGACCCCAAATACCCAAAAGATTTGCAAAAGATGGGTGAAGAGTGGAGAAGCAAATATCGCACTAGTAAAATAAATATATTTTTTTGAATGATTTTAGCATTTTTAGTGTTATATATTTCTTTACAATGTACGTTTAGTATCATTATTATTATTTTATATATGTTTCCATGTAGGAATAATACTAAACACAATAATAATAACTCATTGTGTTTCAATTTTTCACTCCAAAAAAATGTCTAGAGTGTATCTAAATCTAATATGGGGATATATAATTTTATATGCGGCCCGCGGAGTTAGGATGCATTTCCAAAGGGGCCCCAAGATCCTTTGGGTTGGACACCCCCTGGTTTAAATAAAATAAATCAGAACATTAGATACTTGTGTAATATTATTTAATGCAAAATTATTTAGTTATTATAAATTGAAACTAAAGAATAATTTTAAAAAAATATGTTGTTCTATTTTTAGAAACAACTTCAAATAAAAAAACAAGGGTCAACAGCATCTAAGTATTTAGAAATCACATTTCGTGGTTATAGGTCATAAACCTTCTGGTCTCATTAGTTATCTCTTAATTATCTCTTTCGTCCTAATAAATTTAACTACCAGCCTTTTTTATGTGCGATTCACCTGCCATAATGATATTCAAATGAGAACAATAAAATTGCCGTTTATTCAGGTCTTTGGAATAATTTTACATTTAAGTACTATATATTGCTGAGAGGACATTGTAATAACATCTACACATCTCATTCAATGAATCATAAAAGCAATGTAATTATCCTTGGAAATGCAATTAATTTTTTTTATATAACGAAATGCCAAGGTTGTGACCTGGTTAAGCTTTGAATACAAAAGGACATCGACGTTGGTGATTTGATCAACTTATTTGTTTTCGTAAATATTGAGGTTAAACGGATTGATTATTTAATATGTAAATAGAACCCTATTTAATTGATCGAAGCGTCCATAAGTTATCAGAAATGAAATAGAATGAAAAATGTAGGTGCCTGATGGCTGAGTGGCTAGCACTCTTGCACTCGGTACCACAGTTTTCGGGTTCGAATCCCGGCGATGACAGATGTTTGTAGTGGTTCGGAATCCACCTTAAACCGTAGGTCCCGGTCTAATAGGATCGTAGAGGTACTCTCTTCCGTAGGCTATCTTCAAGCTACGTGTGCCTCCTGGGTAGAGCTGAATGAGTAACAGCGATGCAGCCCTTGGTTATGGCATAAAGATGAACTGTCTCTGTATTGTCAGCTGCATTAGAGCAGCAACAACAACCATTCCCTATTTTAATTTGATGTGAAAGCACCCTTTACCCTATAAAATAATTGATAGTTAAAATAGTTGCGCTGATTAAATATGATAACAAACAAGTCAGTTAGATTTTATCCAGTAAGAAATAAATAAGCTGTTAAGTCTGAGATCATGGCAGAAGAAAAATTAAAAGTGTAAATCTACATTCCTACTAAGTTAGACAGCATTCGAATACAAATGATACACATTAGATAATTTTCAAGGTGAAGAAATAGATGAAAATAATAACATTTGTAAAGATGTTTTGTGTAGTGAAGGCCAAAGAATTTGAAGTCTTCCCTTTTATAGGGATAATAAAAAAAGTAGTTTAAATATATTTCGTTAGTTAAAGCTGGCTTAAAATAATATAATCACGTTTAAAAAAGCTGCAGATGTTGTTTTTAAAGTAAAGCTTGATTCATTTCCTATATTCCCTTTTTACATTAATTACGTACAAGTTCCCACAGTGCATGTACGTATAAGTGCTCGCAATGGCCGAGTGTCTAGCACTCTGGCGCTCGATACCACAGGTTTCGAGTTCGAATCCTGGTAGTGCCATGGATGTTTGTAGTGGTTCGGAATCCATTTTAAACTGTAGTTCCCTGTCTCATATGACCGTGAGCGTCACATAGTCCAATCAGAATTCTCACCCACTTCATTCTTTCGTATCACAGGCTTCAGGTTCGAATCCTGGCGGTGGCATGGATGTTTGTGTGTTCGGAATCCACGTTAAACTGTAGGTCTCGGTCTGTTTAGCCCTCGTGTGCACAAGATGACCGTAGAGCGACAAAACAAACCTTCACCCACATCATTCTCAAACAATAAAGGGGCAACTCAGCTCTAGACTCTATGATGTGATGTGGTGTGGTGTGGTGAAGTAGTAATTAAAGGATCTATGCCAAATTATTTTCTTTATATATTTAGTTTTTATAAATAATATCCAATTACCCTGTCTAATATCTTATATTTATTAAAGTTCTACAAAGATTCTTTGTCGATTTTTCAAAAATTTTTTTTTTCAAAGAATCAATTTGGCTATAACCGATAATATCAATATCTCAAGATCAACAAGATTAAAATTAAACTGAATGTATCGATTTTATGTTGACAGTTGATTCTGTTTTTCCTCATTTATGCCGCATGTCAGTTCAAACAATGCAATCAGTTATGCAATAGTCCTAAAACGCCTGTTATGTCCCTTTTAAGAGTAACCTATATCCATTATCTGTTCGCAGCACGACTGTAATGCTTTTGACTACAAAGGCGTCAGATCGTATCCACGACAACAGCTGACGTTACAGATGTTTCGCCTTTTTTTATTTCTATTTCATCTCTGTTAAGGTTCTCGATTGTCATTGGCTGGGATGCCATTTTTATGTCAAATGTGTCACAACACGTAAAGTGTAGCCTGTTTCTGGTAGAACGTGAATCCGTTTCAGATGAATAAAATAAAATGATAAAACAGGGAAGTCATAAAGTGTCATAAACAAGCTGCAAGTACCAAGACGGATGAAGTTTTGAAAAATAACAAAGATTCTATTCAAAAAGCAATGGATTTTGAGAAGATTACTTTGAAAACACGATTTTATATCATTTTATTTTCTTCTCATAGATAGTCATTTTAGATAAATGGTTGATCGATTCATGCTTACGATTATCTGGATTTTTTTTGGAAGTTAATGCTGATTCGAATTTCTTGGTGATTATTTATTTAATATTACTTATTTCTATTCCAAATTCTTTATATTATTATTCAAAACTATAGATATTGTACAGATTTTATATCTTTGTCATTATATTAATATTAGTCCCATTGATGTGTGAAATAAATAATTCTAATTCCAACAATAATTCTAATACCCACAATAAATAAATTCCAATAATTCTAATACCTACAATAAGTAAATTCTAATACTCACGATAAATAAATTCCAATAATTCTAATATTCACAATAGTTACATTCCAAAATTCTGATACCCACAATAATTACGTTTCAATAATTGCAGTACCTACACTAAATTCCAATAATTCTGTTACTCACAATAAATTAATTCCAATAATTCTAATCATCATCATCATTATGCAACATTGTTGCATATTGTTGCATCAATGATGCAACAAGGCCAAGGTAACAAGGCGCAACAAGCCAACAAGGTGGGCCAAGGCCGTGTGCCCACTGGCAGATTTCAAGCCGAGAGATGTTTTCTTCTTATGGGGAAGGGGTGTCAGCCCTACGCCCAACGCTCTACAGTCATATTAGGCAGAGACCTACGGTTTAAATTGGACTACTTACTACTACAAACATCCAGGGCACCGCTGGGACTGGAACCCGAAGCCTAGGACACAGAGTGCCAGAATAATTCTAATACCCACAATAAATTCCAATAAATCTAATTCCCATGATAAATAAATTCCAATAATTATAACACCCACAATAATTACATTCCAATGCCAGTAATTACTATTTCAATAAATATAATTCTGACAATAATTATAATTCGACTAATTCTCAATCTGACAATATTTACAATGTCTCTAATATTAACAATTTGTAATCAATAATTGGATAAATAAAACCGTATTTATTATTGATAGAAAAAACAGCGAATTTGTGCTCATTGACAACTTGTTATCTCTCGAATAACATAAGTAATTTTGCGTTCTGTTATTTCAGTAACCTCTCTGATAATTTTATAGAATTCTGTAGATAATTCATCTAATTATCTTTCAGAAAGTCTTTATCAGTGTTTACAATTTCATTGACATGCTTTAAATGGCCTAAATATATAATTAGATTCATTTAATTATCTATTTTTTATTTTGAAATTATATTTATTGATTAAAATATTATATCATTCATGAAACTACATTCTGGGTTCCCAGGCTATTGGTGGCGTCCTGTTGGCCAATTGGCTAGCGTTTGGCCGTTGGTAGCACAAGTTTTTAGGTCGGTGTCCTGGTGGTGGCATGGATGTTTGTGAGTAGTTCGGAATCCACGTTAAACTGTAGGTCCTAGTCTGTTTAGGCCTCTTGTGCACAAGGTGACCGTAGAGTGACAAACCAAAATACGAATGGATAGCTGCCTGATAGAAATTTCCAGGGTTTCTCCCATACATCAAGAGTCCTCATTGTCTAGCGCTCTGGCCATTGGTGCCACAGGCTTCAAGTTCGAATTCTGACGATGGCGTGGCATGAATGTTTGTGAGTGGTTCGGCATACGCGTTAAACTGTAAGTCCCGGTATAATTAGCCTAAAGTTTGCACGAAATGACCGCAGAGCGACAAACCAAACCCATACAGCAAGCAATTGTGAGACAGTTACTCTAAACAGCAAAACAGTTAAATATCAGCAAATGCACTTAAAAATAAAATGAATTTCAAATTCTTATAAATGCCCAACTTAGACTCTAACACTTGGAGAGTGCAGTAGGCTTTCAAATTCGAATTCACATATTTACTGAACACCTTTTTAAAAAACTGTAGGCTCAGCTAATAGTTCCTGGCATTAATCCTTCAACTTTAAATTATAGATAAATGCAATATAAATATTCTAATTTAAAATTCAATCTAAATAAATAATTAACTTTTTTTTCAACATATATTTATTTCATTTGAAAGATGCATCTTAATTTTAATTCAAAGTGTCTTTCAACGGGCAATTTATTTCAATTCAACTTAAACGTAATTGACGCAGGGGTTACCTCCATTAGAAACATAAAGTTCCTTAACATACCTCTCGGATGACAATGAGAATTGATAATTGTTCAGCAACGGAAGGTTATTTAACCGATTCTCTTTTCAAAACGTCCACAGAATCTAAAAATAAATAAATAAATCGTTTGCTCTGCCCTCAGAAAAAAATCTGTGGGAAAAACTCGATTGCTTTCAATAGTACGAGCCGTTTGCAAATGATGCTGCTAATGCATCACGATTTTGCTATCACTTGGGAATAAGGTTGGTTACTCTTTTATAACTACAATGGTTCATTAACTATAGATGAACACTTTATTTTTATATCTCAACATCTGGGGCATCGTGTTTTTTATAATAAACCATAAACAGTCTCTTAAGACTGTACGAGGAAAGGTACCTCCCAAAAGGGCTTTCAGGAGTAATTGTTTCTCATTTGCATAGAAGAAAAGAAAGCTTCCACCACACATTATGATTGTCATTCACATAAAAAAACATTTTCATAATCCTACAAAATCTCTTCATTTCAGAAAGTAGTGGCAACAATATTCATTAGCAAGTTCAAATCTTTGTCCTCTTACAATGTAAGGGGCCTGAATAGCCGAGTGTCTGGCGCTCGGTACCACAGGTTTCGGGTTCTAGTCCCGGCGGTGCCATGGATGTTTGTAGTGGTTCGGAATCCACTTTAAACTGTAGGTCCCGGTCTGTTTAGCCTAAAGTGTGCACAAGATGACCGTAGAGCGACAAACAAATCAAACCAAACCAAATCTTTCAATGTATATTACCAATACTCATTTGTTCTTGTATATCGGTGGATTTTGTATGCCCATTAGGTATACTATGAAGAGACCGATGGGAAGATACTCAGCATCCGTAGCATATCTTCAAGCTACACGTGCCCCCTTTAAACCGTAGGTGCCGGTCTAACAGGATCGTAGAGCGTTGCGAGGGCATTGTTACTCATCGTCCGTAGATTATCTATCTTCTAGTTACACGTGTCCCCCGGGTAATGCTAAGTGAGTAACGTCGGCGCAGCCCTTATGGTATAAATGATCACGGTTTAAATATTTTCCAGCTGCATTAAAAAAAAAAAAACTTTTAATGAAACAGATACATAATAAGATGGACCGCATACAAATCATCTACAGGCCTCAGCAATCTGTGAATTTCTAAATAAGAAAAAAAGTCTATTCTTAATGAGTATCTTTACTGCTTAAATATCTCGCGCAACATTAGTTCGTAAATAATGTTTACTTGGGCATAAAAATCCTATATAATAGGTGTTATAAAGCTGCAATAGAGACCGAAAAGAAAAAAGAAAGGCAACTCATTGAACCTTGGAATGATTCAATTCTTATTTAAATGCGCGGGTTATTGATGAAAATCTCCGATGCAGGCTTGAGTGACACTTCACTGTCGAAGGTCGATTAATTCTTTATTTTGTTCTCACGCCTCACGTAAAACCGGTTATGCGTGGCTAATGAGTGACGTCACAATTAAGAAATATACTGCGATTTCTGTTTAATGATAAGATACTTCTTGTTTCCATTTGTTATTATTTATTTTATGATTATTTTTTTAGACAATTTAAGTTTTTCACAATAATTAGGTTGTTAATAGAAAGTTGGTACATTATCTAAATTGGTTTGGTTTATTGCTCTACGGTCATTTTGTACACACTTTAGGCTAATTTGGCCGGGGCCAACAGTTTAACGTGGATTCCGATCCACTAACAAACATCCACATCACTGCCAGGATTCGAACCTGAAACTTGTGGTTAAGTTGGAAATATTTACCAATTTTTAAAAAATACATTTTCTATGCAATTCGGGAACAATCCAGAATTTTAAGGGAAAAAAATCAATTAAAATATTGTTTTCATTTATCACTTAAATGGATGGTTTGTCACTCTACGGTTATTTTTTGCTCTCTGTAAGCTAATTAGACCGGGACCTACAGTTTAACGTCGATTCCGAACCATTAACAAAAATCTATACCCCACCAGGATTCGAACCTGAAGTCTGTGGTATCAAAAGCCATATCTTTAGCCAATTGGTAATCAGGCCGCCCTTATTAATTGGAAATTTGTACTAAATGGAAAAAGTTTACTTGAAATAATAATATATTGATCTCACTAAAATATTATTAAATAAAATAAATGGGTTTTTTTATTGAACCATATTTCAGTCAATTATTTTTTTAAATTTAAAACTTAAAATTCTCATAAAGTGACACACGAATAACTATTATTAATGAAATTAATGTTGTAACAAATATCTGAATGTAGCGTCCTTTGCTTTTCGCTCCTAAATGATATATTTGTAGAATATCTGTAAAATTTATTATGTCTCGTAAATACAAGAAATATTTATATTTCAGAATTACTTAATGTGAATAATAAACAATTTTACAATTCTAAAATATTTTAGATTATATGATAATTAAATTATATATTGATTTCTGCAATTGCCTTTTTGAAATATTTACCCAACTCCATATTTTTTATATTTAGGATAAATGTAGTCATTGTTTCAATAAATAATTATATATATATATTAGAGATCTACAAATATATCGTCCAAGAGTGTAAGCAGAAAACGCTACGGTCAGATATTTATTACAACATTAAGCATTGAAAGCGAAAATTGTTGACTGGCAATTCAAGAAAAGTGAAATAGCCGTGCGCTGCAGACCGTTAAGGAAACTGCGACCGTGACCCGCTTTGTGGGCAACCCCGAAAAACCGTCACGCGCTTCCGGCTCTGATTTCATTCTTTTCGGATAATAATGCAGATTTCCCTTATACGGCATCCACAATACAAAGTAGAAAGCTGCTCAATAGCTTTGAGACATCTTCGGACAGGTTTCGAATGAATACGATGAAAGTGCCGTGCAAATAAAAACAGTGTCTTTTGTAAAGTGCATAAAAAGCTTTGAGGCAGATGCATCCAATAAGATCATTATTAAGTTTGTTTTTCATGTTTTTTTACAATGGCAGTTTTGTTTCAAAAATGTTTTCTCTTGTATGTCCTTTTTACATTGATGCACATTTTACATTTGCTTTACATTTTTTCATGTTTTTTTTAGTGGCAAAAATTGTAGTTTGTTTCAAAAATGTTTGATCTTGTATCACCTTTTTTTACATTGCTGCATTTATTTGCCTTTTTTCAATTCCTACTATTAGTTCACGCTCTCCCTATATATATCTTGTTCAAATTTCCAGTCGTTCATAAAATACTTTTTATTCATCCACTCGAGTTCCAATACATTTCTTTTTGAACTTGTAGTGGAGGACACTGGATGTTAATACAGTTTTTTCAAATATTAATTCAGTAATTAAATTTAATTAATTAATTTTAGTTTTTTTTTTTTTTAGATTTAAGTTGCATGTATCTACCAATAGAGGGCGCCAGATAAAATTTAAAAAAATGAATGAAAATTATTGATAAAGGACTTTTCTGCAATACAGTGGAAAAAAAAGTAGGAATTGACTTAAAAAAAAATTTTTTTTTATATTACTTGTTTTTTTACATAAAACACGTTGTTTTTTGAAAGGCTATATTTTCTAAATGAAAATATTTTTAACTGATTTAATCATTTCTTATTAAGTCATTAATTACAAAAATATTGAGCTAGCTTAAAAAAGTCAATTTCCATTGCAAAAGCCCATGGATAGGAAATTAGAGTTGTAAACCATGCTTCCTTCTATCTATCGGAAAGAACATCCCCTGTCGCATTCAGGAGAAATGGTCAGTCGGCTTCGAGACTCTCACCCGAAGCGGAAATATGTTTCTCACATTCTGAACATTCTGAGCGTAGTTGAGTATCCGGTTTTCGGCTTAGAAGTGGAATTCTTAAGCGAATCTATAATTATATAGGGGCCTTAATGGCCGAGTGGCTAGCGCTCTGGCGCACGGTACCACAGGTTTCGGGTTCGAGTCCCGGCGGTGCCATGGATGTTTTTAGTGGTTCGGAATCCGCTTTAAACCGAAGGTCCCGGTCTAACAGGATCGTAGAGCGTTGCGGGGGCATTGTGACTCCGCGTCCGTATCTTCAAGTTACACGCGCCCCCTGGGTAATGCAAAGTGAGTAACGTCTGTGCAGCGCTTGCCTTAAGGCATCCAAGACCAAGCTGTCTAAGTGTTTGCCAGCTGCATTGGAACAAAAAGAAAGCTATAATTATATGCCTTTAAACGTGTTAAATATTGTATGTCTCTAATTTCCTGTGTGTGGTGTTTGTG
>BPLQ01003666.1:1321525-1343955 GCA_021605075.1 Caerostris darwini | reverse complement strand
TTTTTGGTTCTTATTTATTGCTTTGTAAATAGATACTAGAACAAAAATATAAAATATTCAGCATTTTCTGAATAAATGATAAAGTATTTATTTCAAATTTTGATATATTCTTTTGGCTATTGAATATAGTGTTTCTTGCAGAATTTGGAACACTTCATTCTTCATTTATGCTTAGAATTTTCAAACTTTGAAATATTCTTTTGGGCCTTGTATGTAATAACGTTTCTTGTAGAATTTAGAATACTTCATTCTTCATTTATGCATAGAAAATTTCCAAATTTTGATATATTCTTTTGGGTATTGAATGTTATAGTGTTTCTTGTAGAATTTCGAATACTTCATTCTTCATTTATGACTACATTTATCTTACTTTTGAATATTCTTTGTGAGATTCTTGAACAATTCATTCTTCATGAAGTTCTTAATCTATTCAACATTGGCCAAATTCAATAGCCACATGAATATAGCATTCTTATAGTATTCCAATCAATTGCCTCATATATATCTCGCATTATTAAACATTGCTATATTCCTAAATTTATTCATCCGTTCTCGAATGTTCACACTTGATAGTAAGTTGAAATTTGCAGAGCAGATTTCAGTATTTTGAAATAATTATGAAAATTTTATTATTATTATTTTTTTTTGTCTGAGGTGAAAACTCCATACAAGTCATGGAGCACATCATGCATAACATGCAGCAAAATAAATCCCACGAAATTGTGCGTGGTCAAGAAGTGGAGTAAATTTATGAAACGTATTTACAAAGCATGAGAGTTCTATTTATGGCAAAATAGATAAGAATATTCGTCACGTTCTTTTACTTAATCTCTTGTTTTTTTGGTTCTTATTTATTGCTTTGTAAATAGATACTAGAACAAAAAAATAACATATTCAGCATTTTGTGAATAATGATAAAGTATTTATATTTTTTGCATTCGGTAAATATTTTTTTTTCCGAAATAATCTAATATAAACAATAATGATAGAAAGCTGCATATCATTTATTATTTTATTTATCCATTTTTAATTTAGTTTCCTTACAAAATTTTCAAATTAATATTAAACTTAAGTAATTTAAATTCAATTTCTATCTATTTTAAATTCCATTTCTAGTCTATTTTAAATTCCATTTCTAGTCTATTTTAAATTCCATTTCTAGTCTATTTTAAATTCAATTTCTATTCATTTTAAATTCAATTTCCATTCAATTCTTATTCTAATTTCAATTTCTATTCATTTGTCTGTGAGAAAACAACAACAACCTCAGAATGTTTTTAATAATTATTATTCCGTTTCATTAATAATATTGAAATGTACATAGAATTTCTTAAATATATATTTTAATAGAAATTCATCGTATACATTACTCATGAAAAACAAGAGCAATTTTTACTTTTTTTCCCCATACTTTCAATGATAAGTATCGAACTGTCATTTTCAAACTCACTTTTGTTTTCAAAATTAAACTGAAAAAAAACAACCTAAAATGCATTTTTGTTTTAAATTTACCATAATTATTATATTATAAAATTTTTACAATAATAATTTGTATATATTGTAGGAGAACATCTATTTGTAATAGAACATCTATAGTAAAGAACATCTATAGAAAAGAACATCCATAGTAAAAAAAAAACTGGACATATCCACATCCACATAAAATCTTTTACAAAACGGTTGATAAGAAAAAGACGTTACAAATCTATTTTCGAATTCATAATGGCAAACTTGAATTTAAAGATACTTCACACACGTTACCAGTCAAAACAAATTCTGAAAATCGAAAAGTCTTAAATATTCTTTTTTTTTTCTTTTCTTTCTTTCTTGTAACCGAAGAAAACCGCCATACCTAAAAACCTATAAAGAAAAACGGCAAATCGGCCAGCTATCAACCAATAAGAAAGGGAAACAGGTGCGACAACAATTCAGAATACCGTGAAATTCATGAGAAATATTTCCGCTCAGTTAGTTTCGGCCGTTGAGAAAACGGCAAAAAAGGTGGAGGCATGTCTTAAGGCCATCTTTTTAACCATCTTCTGAAAGAATTTGTTATGTTTATGTGGTTATTTATTTTGCCGGTTATGCAATATTTCAGATTTTGAACTAAAGTTTAGTGCAGCGGTGGCCAACCCAAATGATCTTGTCGGTCACTTTGGAAAATGCATCCTAACTCCGCGGGTTAACCATCTTCTGAAATAATTTATATTATTTATTGGCTATTTATATTGCCAGTTATGAAGTTTTTCAGATTTTGAACTGAAGTTTAGAACCAGTAGTAGCACCAGCTAAAGTAACCAGAACTAAAGTAGAACCAGTTTAGTGGCCGACCCAAATGATCTTGCGAGCTACTTTGGAAATACATCATGACTCCACTGGCCGCATATAAAATTGTATATCCCCATGTTAGATTCATACCCACTATAGACCTTTTCTCGGTGTGAAAAATCGAAACACAATGATTTATTATTTTTGTGTTTACTATTATTCTTACATGTAAACATGGATAATAATGATATTAAACACACATTGTAAGGAAATATGAAATACTAAAAATGAAATATAAACGAAAAATATTGAACGAAAAAATTAATATCACAACTTCGTTAAGAAGGTAAAACTTTAAATAAAATTTCAAATTTGATTAATAAACGACGTTCTAACGTACTATTAATAATTAAAAGATTATTTAAAACTTTATTTAACCAAGCATGCAGCCATCGCTCTTCAGATTTTATAATACTCGATTTATTGTTTGTCGATTAAAAAAAAAATCGGCAGTTAGTGATTTTAAAATTGCAGTTCAGCTTTAAATCGTTGGAAACCATGTATCAATAAGTGCAGTATGAAATGCAAGCTGAGAAACTGGTTTTCATGGCTGAGTTGCTAAAAGAAAGTATATCGTGACGGAATAAAAATGTAAACTATTCATAGCTTTTTGCAATAAAAAAAAAAATCTACACCTTGGTTCTGAATTTTGAAAAGAAAATTTTTTTCTTTTTTCTTCTATTTTCGGATGAGCATTTGTTCAGCATTTTTGGATCTGATGGAGACAGAAAAGTGTGGAGAAAACCAAACACAGAAATGCGTACAGGGAATCTTTTTTTTTCGACACTGAATTATGGAGGAAGGTTCAGTATTTGTTTGCGGCTATATGAGTGCTTTTGATATAAAAAATTTAGACTTTATTGATAAGATCATTCATAATATGTACAAATAAAGAATAATATAAAGAATAAGTAACAAGTATAAAGAATAAGTAACGTAATACAAAGAATAAATTACAATCTAATGCGGCAAAAACAAGATCGTAATCTTGTTTTTGCCGCATTAGATTGTAACTTATAATTGTAACTTTATCTAATAGATTGTAACTTTTTTTATATACGACAGTGATTCTAAACAAGGGGTGGCCAAAAAAATTGATCTTGAGGGCCACTTTGGAAATGTATCCTAACTCCGTTGGCCGCCTATAAAATTATATATCCCCACATTAGATATAATGCTTGTAAATAAAAATTAAAGTGTTCCCATGAATCTGAAAGTTGCCATCTTCTTGAAGCCGTTATAGGTCTAGTATAGGCTGTGACTTTATAATCCATGGCACCGCAGAGACTCTAACTCGAAACCTGTGGCACCGAGTGCCAGAAATGCCTAACCTACAAGTTGGGAATTAAAACAGATCGAGCCATCAGATTAAAAAAAAGATGGATTAAAATATCAATCTAACCACGTTCAGCAAGGCCGCACAAATACTATTCAACCCTGAGTTGAGGTTCTTAACATAAGTAAGCTGGAATTTACGGCTAATATAAGCAGGGCATTTTTGTCGTTATGTGCAGCGACCTTTGAGAGGTCTGACCTTGCGAAATTTCAAAAGTGAGCAAATGGCGCATCTGTCACGATCCGATGAACACCGAGAATGGCAATGTACTGGACCGAATCTCGAAGGTGATTTTGAGAGTGAACGTGTTGAAAGAAATGTTTGAATACATTTTTTGTTATAGAGTTTCACTTGGAAAAGCTTTTTCAGATAACCACCATTTCAAATCTCGGAGATCTGAAAGTGAAAGTGTAGAAAAATACTTGAATAAATTTTTATTGCAGAGTTCCGCTTGAAATTTTTTTTTTTAAGATAATCACAATTTTATACCTTTCCACAAATACTTATATATTTATCTTCGGATAAGATAACACATTCATTTTATTGTTTAACTAGTTATATGCAGTTTAAATGAAAATGATTTTTTTTCATCATTGGTCCATTTAATAGACGAGAGGTGGCCATCCAAATGATTTTGTAGGCCACTTTGGAAATGCATCCTAACTCCGCGGGTCGCATATAAAATTATATATTCCCACGTTAGATTTAGACCCACTCTAGACACTTTTTTGGAGTGAAAAATTAAGACGTAATGAGTTACTATTATTGTGTTTACTATGTAAACTATTATTTTTGCATGTAAAAATTCTAATACTAAATGCACACTGTAAAGAAATATAGAACACTCAAAATGAAATATAAAAAACATATAAATATAAACGAAATAAAAAAATGAAATAATTAAAAAATATTTATTTTACTACTGTGACATTTGTTTCCTCACTCCTTCACTTATTGGTATTTGTACATCGTAATTGGCGTTACTTCCGTTATGTTTGAGAGTGTTTTGTGTTGGGTCAATTTTATTTTCGACAAAAAAGATTCGTAGGTGTAAATTGAACTATATATATATATAAAGCTTTATATATAGAAAAGCAAAATACATTACATTTTTTAGAGAGACAAAAATCCTTATCATCTCTCAGAAAGTTAATAGAATCGCTGAAAGTTAATTTTTTTTTCTCTCCAGAAAGATTAGTGGAATTAAAAAAAAAAATTCTTAAATTATTATTTTAATTATTATTATTTATTGTTTTAATATTTTTTAATTAAAAGTATTTGTAAATTATAAACATTTGATATTAATAAGATATTTGGGAATATAGTTCCGAAATTAAATAAAGAAAAAATATTTTAATTAAATTATTAAATTATTTATAATTTCCAAACAAACTGCTGTTAGCAGACACAATTTAATGAACATCGCAAAACATAAACAACTACGCAATATTTCTGTTTTGGGTTGTGATAATCTATTGAGCAGTGAATAAATTTCTTTCTTCTAAAAAAACAACAACTTCATCTGCATTGATTTGTTTTCGATTTGTTCGTCATACGTGCAGTAATTGTGGCATAGAATAGATATCGACATCAAGCAAATATTCGGGTGTCACTATCATGTGCGTTTCCAAACCAAAACACTCGAAGTTCCTGGATTGTAAATATCGCAAGGTCAAAGCAACAGCTGCGTCTGACACTGAGAGTTTTGAGCAGCAAATAAAATGTGTGCAGATATCTATAAGTTCATGAGTTTCGTTTTTCTGTGCTATTTTAAAAATAAAACACGTGCTCCACTGTGACCTTTGTAGTGTTTTTTTTTGTATCTATTGGTGACAGACTTTGCAAATTCACCTGATCGATTCACTATAAAGTAAATAATTGTCACTTTGCAAATTGTCGTGTTAACGTAATCGTAAAAAAAATCGCTGTGTTATCACAATCTTAAAAAAAATTATTGTTATTGTATTGGTAAAGAAATCTTATTTAATTTTTTTTATTTGTAAGAACAACATCCTTTCTACCCTACAATGTATAACACGAGGCTGACATTTTTAAGTAATGTACAGAGTGATTATAATTAAAGTCCACTTTCAAACTGCTGTCATAAAAGAACCACTCGTCACAATGAGTTTAAATTTGAACAGAAGATACTTGAAGAAGGAGGAAACGGTACGGCATCAAAAAAGTTCCAAATTATATTAAATTATTAAAGATATTATTTATTGTTTTAAGTATTGTGTATTAATAAATAGAAAGTTATTCTGGCCTTTGGTACCACAGGCTTCAGGTTCGAATCTTGACGGTGGCATGGATGTTCGTAAAGCATAAGCAACTACGTAGTATTTCTGCTTTGGATTTTTAATAATCTGTTGAGCACTGAATAAATTTCTTTCTTCTAAGGAAATAAACTTCATCTGCATTGATTTGTTTCCGATTTGTTCATCGTACATGAAGTAATGGTTGACGTAGCATAGATATCGGCATCAAGCAAATACTCGGGTGTCACAAGCATGTGTGTTTCCAAACCAAAACACGCGTCCTTTCTTCCTGGATTGTAAATATCGCAAGGTCAAAGCAGCAGCTGCGTCTGACACAGCTGACAGTTTTGAGCAGCAAATGAAATGGGTGCAGATAAGTTCAAAATACCGGATAGGGAATTCGTAATGAAATTTATTTTCAGCCTGCGTTCAAAAAGGGTTATATTGAATTCTTTTGCGTGTAGATCACTGAACAGTTACATTTCAATTTTATTTATTAAATTAATAATTGTTCTTTAAAGTAAATTATAGATCGATCCACTAATAATGTCTTTTATAAAATGTGTATTTACAATACGTATTTTTAAAAGTATATGACATTTTATATATTATTAAAAATAAAATAAAAAATTATATAAAATATTATTAATGAACATATAAATATTTTCTACATTTACAATACATATTTTTAAAAAATATGTGTCATTTTATTTTTTTATTAATAGCATAATAAATATATAAATATTTTATATATTTACAATACATATTTTTAAAAATGTGTCAATTTATTTTTTTATTAATAATAAAATAATAAATTATAATAAATATTGTTAATGAATATATAAATATTTTATGTATTTACAACACATATTTTTTAAAATATGGCATTTTATATATATTATTAATAATAAAATAATAAATATATATAGCTCATAAGTTTCTTTTTCTGTGTGGCTATAAAAATAAAACATGTGTTTCATTGTGACTTTTGTAGTAGTTTTTTTATATCTATTGGTGACTGACTTTACAAAGTCATCTGATCAATTCATTATAAAGTAAATAATTTTCACTTTTTTGTTTAAAAAAATGATAGCGTTATCTTAACCGTAAAAAAATTGATGTTATCATAATCTTAAAAAAAAATTCGTTGTTATTGCGTTGGTAAAGAAATCTTATTTTTTTTATTTGTAAGAACAACATTTTTTCTACCCTAAAATGCAAATATCGCAAGGTCAAAGCAGCAGCTGCATCTGACTCAGGTGACACTTTTGAGAAGCAAATAAAATGGGTGCAGATATCTGTAGTTCATAAGTTTCTTTTTCAATTTCTTCTATTAGCTCACACTCTCCCTATATATATCTTGTTCAAATTTCTAATCGTTAATAAAATACTTTTTATTCCTCCACTCAAGTTCAGAATACATGTTTTTTAACTTGTAATAGATGACACTGGATGTTGATACAACTTTTTCAACTATTAATTCATTCATTAAATTTAATTCATTAATTTTAGTTTTATATGGAAAAAAAAATCTCTTCTATAAGTTATTTAGCAGGATATCAATTCAGGAATAAATACCGTCAGTAGCGAAGCGTGTAGATCGCTGGAAAAAAAAATTTCTTTTTCGGATTCTGTTTTCATTCTGGGTTCTAGTCTGAGTCAAGAATTGGAACAAAATGGGAAAATTTATAATAATTGTAATTATTTAATAAAAAGTAGCCAAAATAAAATTCATAATCTTAAAAAATTGTTATTCTACTTCTTGTTATTGTACTAGTAAAGGAATCTTATTTTATTTTTTGTATTTGTAAGAACAACATTTTTCCTACACTACTACTATGAGCTCACTTTTAAGAAATACGCAGCTAAACGTCAAACATAAAATACTACTAGCATCACTACAACTACTAAATAATAATAATTATTTTTATTATTTATTATTAATTTATTTATTTTAAGTTTTTTTTAATAATAATAATAATTATTATTATTATTATTATAAGCAATAAAAATCACACCTAGTAGGATAACGAATATTTAAAGAAATAACTGGTCGAGTACATTGTATATTTAGGGCTTTTCGACAAAGTATAAGTTTCTCCTTCTATTTTGGCGGTCTAATGGCCAAGTGGTAACGCTCTGGTCTTTGGTATCACAGGCTTCAGGTTCGAATACTGGCGGTGGCATGGATGTTTGTTGGTGATTCTGAATCCATAATTAAGTTGTAGGTCCCGGTCTAATTAGCCTAAAGTGTCTACAAGATGACTGTTGAACGACAAACCAAACCTTTTATTTTGGAGGTTTTCTGTATTTTTCGGTTAGCTAGAATGCCACTTCGCCAAATGTAAAAAAGTCGCCAAATAGTCGCAAATTAAAATGTAACAAATCATAACGATAAGGTATGATTTACAATAAATCTTTGATGTCATTGCGCATTTTTTTCCTGGTGCAAAAAGTACCATTTTTTTTGTGACTTAATTTCCAATAAATCATTTTAAAAAAACATAACATGACCATTATGCGCGGAAATTTTAAATTTTATTTCAGTAAATTCTAAGTAGTACAATAAAAATACATGAATAAAAATTTTTTTCCAAAATATAATATTTTATTTAGAACAACGGAGTATCTAAAAAGTTAGCATAAATGACGGATGCTGCTTCTGTTTAAATTTCTGGTGTATTTCTATTGTATATATCGCAGCCTTGATATTATGCATCTTTATAATGTATTCAGCGCGGCACGCCACCAACTATTGTGGTTTTATTTTCTTCTTAGAAAAAACCCAAGAACAGAACAATTTTCTTGGAATTTGAATGTAAAAATTACCTTGAAAATAACCAATTCAGCGAATGGTTGCAAAACCCCAGAAAACACATATTTCAATTCAGTTTAAAAAAAAGGTATCGTTTTTGTTTTATTTAATTGCTTACACCAGGAGTGGGCAACCCAAATGACCTTGCGGGCCACTTTGGAAATGCATCGTAACTCCGCGGGCCGCATATAACATTATATATCCCCCCATTAGATTGAGACCCACTGTAGACATTTTTGTGGAGCGAAAAATTGAAACATAAGGAGTTATTACTTTTATATATCGCATATTTATTATTATATTTATTTTTGTGTTTACTCTTATTCTTACATATGAACATGGATAATATAATAATAATAATTCTGTAAGCACATTATTAAAAAATATCTAACACTAAAGATGAAATATAAAAAATATATAAATCTAAATTAAATTAAAAAAATGAAATCATTAAAAATATATTTATTTTAGTAGTGCGATATTTCTTTCTCCACTCTATACTTAATTTTTGCAAATCGATCTCAATTTGGGTATTTGCACATCGTAATGGGTGTTGCAATCGTAATAATCAGTTATAATTTAACTATTCTTCGAACTCATAACTTTAAACTCATACTGAGGTCACTTAAAGTGAAACATATTAGATGTTTTATTAGATTATCTGTTATGTTAGATATTCCAAGATGCGTAAACATCATGAGTTAACAAAATATAATTTAATTATTCTGCGAACTCATCACTGTAAACGCATCCATAAAACAGGCAATATCTGCCCTATATTTGCAGGGATATTATTTTAAAATCAACGTTAATTTTTTTCCATAATATCGACAGTTAACTGTTGAATATCTGGATGCACGCGCAATGTATTTTTTTAATACATTGGTTTCCACTACTGTGGCCATTATGAAATTAACATATTTTGTAAAAGGATAAATCTCACGGGCTGGAAAAATGTTCAAGGCTGACCGCGGGTTGCCCACCCCGGGCTTAAACAAAATTACCATTAAAATTAACATCCTACCACTAACCACAAGCAAATAGTTCATCCACACAAATACTTTCAATTTATTCAGAAGAAAAATGTCATAGTTTTCTGATCGGAAGGGAAACTCTTTTAATTTTAAGAAATTATATATATATATTATGGAAGTATCTATATTGCAAATTGCTTTTTTTTCTTCTTAAAGCCATATAATAAGCAATTATAATATTCAACGGCATTATCTTCCTAATAAATATTTACATGAAAACTGTTGTTGATGTTTTGGAAATAAGGAGTTATACATTAATTACCACAAGATATGCTTTTTTTATGGGGCTTCATGTCAGAGTGACCAGCGCTCTGGCGCTCGGTACTGCAGGTTTTGGGATAGAGTCCTGACGGTGGCGTGGATGTTTTTACTGGTTCGGAATCAACTTTAAACCTCAGGTCCCGATCTAATATGACTGTAGATTGTTGGGTATAGCGCAAACAACCCAACCCTATAAAAATAAACCATCTCCTGTTTCGGAAGCGGTCTGATAGTCAATTGGCTAGCGGCTGGTCTTTTAGCTTCAGGATCAAATCCTGGCGGTGGCTTGAATGTTTGTGAGTGGTTTGGAATACACATTAAAATGTAGGTCCCGGTTTAATTAGTCTAAAGTGAACACAAAATGAGCAGCAAACCAAATCTGTTTCGGAATCTGCCAGTAGGCAAACAGCCATGGTCTAACATGGGCTGTAGCACCAGGGAGTTAATCTTTTATGTTGTTTGCTAGGGATGGACACTTTGAACTGTTTTTGCTACTAGAATACCAAATATATAGCAAATTCAACTTTACGCAGCGCACCACGAGGGGATCTGTTACTTGCATACATATCTTACCGCCTTAATTTAGAAGAATAGATATCATACAAGAGATTCGTATCTTCCTCAAGCTCAGTTGGAATTGTCTTTAAAATAAAAATAAAAAATTTGTGAGTTTTATGCTA
Source organism: Caerostris darwini (assembly GCA_021605075.1). Lineage (NCBI taxonomy): Eukaryota > Metazoa > Arthropoda > Arachnida > Araneae > Araneidae > Caerostris > Caerostris darwini. The sequence goes on along the minus strand of BPLQ01003666.1, from coordinate 1,333,243 downwards.
TTGATCTTTGGCAATAAAACCCAGCTTGATTGGTATAGAAGAACAGGTGCAAATCACCGGCTATTTATATACCTGCAGGCTATACGGTACGAATACAAGCAGACAATTATGATAACATATTTTAAGATTAAAATTTTTAAACTAAATTCTTGAATAATTAGGAATTAATAAATGAAACATATTTATTCGCTTTCCATTTAATAGTACTGCTCAAGCGATAGAAGTAAAAGAATTCTACACATTGACCTATAAAACTCTTTTGAGAGGTTTTTTTTTCTTCTTACTGATGACAGAGGCCTCTTCTTGAGGCAGGAAGAACAAAATAACTTTTCCTCTCACCTGTTGCCGATTGCTTGGAGCTAAAATGTTAAGTATTAATGCTTCTTCCAATACCTCTTATGAATCGAGGTCACGTGGTACTAATTTTATTGTAGGAATGGGGTCATTGAAGTCTCTGACAGTGAAAGCTAAACTTTTTTTTTCTGCATGGGTTGGTGAAAGAACGAACAAAACTGCATTATTTCGCCGAACAAAGAAACGGAAATTCTACACAAGTTTAGGTTTCTGCAACAATTGCGCAGGGACAGTCAAGGTTTGGTGGATTGTAGATAGTGATGGTCGTCCAAAAACAAAATACTCTGTCATTGCTGTTTTTTTTTAATGAATATTTATGGCGAAAGAGAAAGTTGTGTTGCTCGTCAGTTGGTATTGTATAGTATCGAAATATTTTAATTGTTTCCTGTTTGTAATGAAGGGGTGGGTGTCATTTTGGTATTCCTTAGAATTATAAAAAGAAAATTGTCAATTCATTGTGATATTTTTTTGTAGTAAAACATTTATGTGGATCTCAAAACACTTCTACTACTGCTACACCACACCACACCACATCACTATGCCTAGAGCTGAATTGCCGTTGCCCCTTTAGAGTTTAGGGCCTGAGTGGCCGAGTGGCTAGCGCTCTGGAGCTCGGTACCACAGGTTTCGGGTTCGAGTCCCGGCGGTGCCATGGATGTTTGTAGTGGTTCGAAATCCACTTTAAACTGTAAGTCCCGGTCTGTTTAGCCTCAAGTGTGCATAAGATAACCCTAGCGCCCCAAACCAAAAAAAAAAAAAAAAAAAACCTTTAAAGTTTAAGAATGATTTGAGTGAGAAGTTTGAATAGGCTCTGTGATGTTCTACGGCTATATGAGACCGGAACCGATGGCTTAAAGTGGATTCCGAACCACTACAAACATCAACAGAAATTTTATTCAATTATAATAATAGAAAAAAATGATAAAAGATGTTCCTTATGATATGTAATTATTTTGGTTAAGTACTAGTATTAAAGAAAGCTAGGGATTTGAGTTGTATTAATTTTAAAAAAAATACTAGAAAAATTACTTTAAAATATTTGTATTATGATCTGGACACACAGATAGCAATTTTCTAATCTTTGCTCTCCTCCTATTGTTTATTTTGCCTTTTATATCTGGTCTCTGGTTTTGCTTATCTAATTACATCCATAATAAACATTCTCAATTTTTAGGTTAAGGTTTACGTTATCACAAAAATAATCCAAAAAGCTTGTTTTCTTGAAGCCTTTTATTTCTGCTCGATCAGGCATAACAATGAGCACAATTTTTATGAAATATTTATTTAATAATATTTAAATAGTTATCCTGAGTGTCTGCATTCCAAATTATTTCTAAGAAACCCGACTGCATTCCATAAACAACTGCACTGATTCTTCATGACTTTTTCGCCAAAAATGGAACCCATCTCGTTCCACAACCACCGCATTCACACCGTGCAACTTATGGCTATTCCCTAAACTCAAAAGACCACTCCGGGGAGACCGTTCTGAGTCGATTGAAGAGATTCAACGTGAATCGCCGCTCGCTTTGAAGGCCATCCCTGCCGATGACTTTTTAGCATGCAATGAGGATTGGGAAAAAAGTTGGCATACGTGCATTGTGTCCGGAGGGGAATACTTTGAAGGCGATGAAATAAATTTGGAAGAATAAATAAAGATTTTTTGAAAAAAAAAAAAATTGTTCTTTCTTTTTAGACACAGTAGTACTGTTTGCAAACCGTAGGAATTTGTGATTCTCGAAAAATTAATACTAAAAAATTCAATTTTTTTTCTTATGAAAAAAGGTAAAAAAATTGTAAAACTGCAAATTGTAATAATAATAATCCTTCTTATGAATTTCAATGTTTGACATGAGAAACATGCGCATTTTTGTTGGACCGAAATGAATAATGGAAGGCCAAGTTTGGCATGTCACAATTTATAAAATCTATTGAAAGTACAGCAATATGTGATCCTGAACGTAATAGCACTGTAGCCTACGGATTTATTGTATTACATTAAATAAGTAGCCCAGAAATTTATCTCTGGTTTTTCTTATCTTCTTACATCAATAATAAACATTCTCAAAATTTTCAGGTTAAGGTTTACATTATCAAAAAAATAGTCCAAAAGATTTTAAGCCTTTTATTTCTGCTCAATGAAGCATAACAATAAGCTCAATTTTTATGAAAATTTATTTAATAATATTTAAATAGTTATGATAAGCTTTTGCATTCCAAATTATTTAGTAGAAATCCGACTGCATTCTATAAACAACTATAGAAAATGTTGTGCAATTCAGTGACTGTCATTAGATAGCAATCTAATTTGTTTATTTGACTTTAAAAATTGTTTTAAATTACTGCACTTACCTCAAAATCTAAAGTTTATAAAAAACTAAAATTGCTGTTTTGGCTAACTTTTATGCTATTATTTAGTTAAAGAATATAAGCAATTAAGATGTAAGTAGTAGACATTTATTTAATTTATTTTTTATTTCCAAAGTAATCTTGTGATATTTTTATGGTAAAAATTTGATCTTCAGAAAATAAAGTAGATTCAAAACTTATGTATAGTTTAATGAAAAATAAAGTTGAAGTTAAATTTCACGTATTCATGCATTTCCCAGTAGTATTTCTACAAAATATTCTCAAATAAAAAAAGGTATTTGTTTAAGCAGAAATGTTTAAACAATCTTCAAAAAAATAACAATAATAATCATTTTTTATTTATTTTGATATATTTTTATTATTTTAAGAATATTTATATACTGGTAGCCTATGATTTTCAAAGAGGTTTTGTTCAATATATTTGGGCTATTTCCATTTTTAAAATTTTAATTTGCTAAATTTATTTTAATATTTTCATATACGAGGTTCTATTTAAGTTAAAACTATTCAAAAATGTATACATTATTTGTTACTAAATTAATTATTTTAATAATAACTATCTTCTTCTGCTTAGATTGATTATACTTCATTAAACATCATTATTTTCCTGCGGCCATTGAGCATAGTCGATGCTCTTGCAATGTAATGACAATTTCTACTTCATGGACTAATGTGCTTATTGAACAATTTCAAATACAACCACATATTGCTGTACTTTCAATAGATTTTACAAATTGTGAGATGACGGAACATAGCCTTCCATTATTCATTTCTGTCGAACAAAAAAGTGCATGTTTCTCATGTCAAAAATTGAAATCAGCAAGAGGTTTTTTTTTTGTTACAGCTTTACAATTTTTTCGCTTTTTTGTTCTTATGAAAAATTGAGCGGCTTGATGGTCAATTGGCCGGCGCTCTGGCCTTTGGTGCTTCAGGTTTGAATCCTGGAGTGGCATGGTTGCTTGTTAATGGTTCGGAATCGCGTTAAAGGGTAGGTCCTGGTCGAATTAGCCCAAAGTGTGCAAAAAATGACAGTAGAGCAAGAAGCACACCAAACTATTAAAAAATTGAATTTCAATTATTAACTAATTGAATTTTTTAGTATTAATTTTCGAGAATCGCGAATTCATATGATTTGCAAACCGTATATTATTTATATTCTAAGTATTCTTCGATGTTTTAAATATTCTTTTGCACTTATTAAATTTTTGCTACATTACTTTAAACTGCGAAATTAAAGACATTCCTACTTAAGGCACGAAAAAATGCACCGCTTTTTATTTTGCAATAACATTGTTACTTATAAACAATAATCAACGTAAAAATATCAAAAGATTTACTGCGACAGTGGATCTTCCACAAAATTCAGCCATACAAAAAAACAATTAAAAAAATAACAATAGAATGGCTACCCGGTGCAAAAAGTGTTTATTATTTACCTATAAATAAAATGTGACAGCAACAATGCACAATTTTGGACGTCTTCTTTCCATACTTAAGTTATTTTACGAACTTGACTTCTATTCAAGGAAGGAACAATAACTTTCGAAAACAATTTCGTCTTATAAAAGTGCCTCTACAAAATAACATCTTTCGCCAACATCAAATGCAAGATCTTTTTTAGTAAGAAATTGAATTACGCTGTCGTAGTGTATCAGGAAGATTATGTCGTCTGTTTTCGGTTCATTCTACAATTGAAGACGAACTCATTGTTTATCTGAAGCGTTGAAATGTCATTTGACATCGCCTTATCATAATCGTAATCGTAATTGTAAGGACGACAGCGGTATTTTGCAGGGCGCATTCTTTTAAACAATAGTTCTGCTACAAATGCTGATGCTAGTGTCTGTCAGTGGCATGTGGGAGTGGGTTTGTTGAACGACTGTAAGCGACAGAATAAAATACTCTAGTAATTTAAAATAAATTGCATTTTATTTTGTACTTTCATAATACAAATTTAAATTTGCAATGACCGTACTGTGTTTTAAATCAGGGGTGACCAACCCTCTGCCCGATTTAAGGCCTGTTTGCCAACTTTTGAAATGAGGTAACTTATTTTTGGAAATGTATTTTGGAATAAGCATTTTGGAAATTCTTATTTATTAGAAAGATTCATAGGCTTGACAGACATAAATTTAAAATATTGAATTTCATAGTCTTACTTACATATATAGTGTAGGATAAATAAGATAAATGGAGAGAATGTGTTAGGAACAGCGATTTTTCTTTATAAAGAAAATCTTGTATGAAAAGCATCGTATTAAGTAAGATAATTATGGTTATTTTTTACGATACGTTTCTTTCACAAAATTGTCTTTCCGTTTGACAAACAATTAGTTAAAATATATAACGCATATATAATACGCATATTTGTAAGATGCTCTTTAAAATTTTACATTATAACATCAACTAAATCAGAGGTGGCCAACATGCTGCCCACTTTGAGCATTTTTCCGGCCAGTGAGATTTATCACACTTATACAAAATATATTTATCTTAGAATGGCCAAAGTAGTGTAAACCAATGTATTAAAAATGCATTATGTGCGCATCCATATAATCAAACATTAACTGTCGAAATTATGAGAAAAATGTAACTTTGATTTAAAAATAATATTCTTGCGAATATAGGACAGATATTGCCTGTTTTATTTATAAGTTTACAGTTATGAAAATCTTTAAAAATAAATAAATGTCAGTTATATTTTTAACTAAAATAATTTTATGATGTACAGGGACCAAAGAAAACTGCGATTTTATAAGTGTGAGCAGCACCTGCTTCAGATTAAATATGGAAAGACGGGATGGTAATTTCTATTTCCTGCCGAGTTGTTTCGCTTCGTGATTCATTTGAATCATTCAAATTCTTTTCCAACTTATCACTGTGTAAACATGAGAAACTCACTTTGCACGTGCATTTGCCTGGAGTTTCATTTTGAAAGTACATGCTTCTCTATTCTTTACGCACGTACTCTGTGTATGGAAGATCAGATCTCTGAGATATGAACGTTGATGTATGTTTATTTAGTTTATGGTAATACTGTTCAGGTAAAACTGTGCATAAAATGTATTTAAGCAAGCACAATGGAGCTCTAACTTAAATGATGCACACTGGGTGTCCGTATTTGAAGCTAAATATGTTAGGCCAAAAGCTAACTGGGTAACTGGTAACTGGGAAAGATACGAATCCTTTTACAGCATGCAATACAGCAACTATTATCAGACTTGATGATGATTGTGACACTATGTGTAAACGTCTTTCAATATAATACATAAACTTTACATGAATTCATATCATAATATATAGCTGCTTTTGAAATTTTTCGCAGAATATTTTTAATTTTTTTCTCCATCATTAGAAATGTACGTATGGTTTGCCGCTCTATGAACATTTTTTGCCCATTTTAGGACTAATTAGACCGGGACTTACAATTTAACGTGGATTCCGAACCACTCACAAAGATCCATGCTGCCGCGAGGAGTGGAACCTGAAGCCTTTTGTATCAATGACCAGACCTCTAGCCAATTGACCATCTGACCGCGAATATACATACTTCAGCATCATTAAAAAAGAATATATTTGAGGTTTTTGAGATATAATCTTTATTTATATTTAATTCTCTCTGTGATTTATAAGAGTTCAACAGATTGTAGTCAGTAGATTTATAAAAAAAACTACAATCTAAAAGAGAGATACATTCCACCTTGCATTTTGGAATAACACGCGCGGCCAATTTGTCTGAAAATAAAGATGGAGTGATACGTGAAAACACGATATGCAAAAATGGGTGTGTGTTACCGCAGTTGCTAACAATCAGATGCCATAAATTTTCTTTCTTATCTACTTAATATGACCGTGGTGATAAGATCAGCCATAAGAAACTAGCAATTTGTAACAATTGGTACAAAAGAAGAACAGGAAATGAAATTTGAAAGAAAATATTTAAACAAAAATGAGGATTCCAAAAGAAAAAGATAATGATAAAAAAAAACTTATAATTTGTTTCACTGATATTCGTTAAATCTTCTATTTTTCAATCTTTTCTAGAGTGTCAGTATAAATTTTTACTCTATGTGAGGAGATGGTGAATCCACCCTCTTTGGGCGCAAATTCCAAAATCGTCAATTTTGGTGCAATGAAGCAAAAGTCGGAAGTAATATAATGATAGAATATGCTCAAGTTAACGGCAGTAGATTTGGCTCATTATCTTCAAAACAGTTTGATCCCAAGAATGTGTGTGGAATTGCATTTATATATATTTGCAATATATATATATATATGTATATGTGTGTGTGTGTGTGTGTGTATTGCATTTATGTAAATAGACCCTACTTTTAAATATATGCACGACTAGTGGTTCAGTGGCAACGTGCGCCCCTAGAGAACATTAGGGCCGAGGTTCAATCCACTGGCGACTTTTTTGTAGACACTATTTCAAAAAACGACGACACTAGTCAGCGTTTGTGATGTTCAACATCTCATTAGTCGGACGAGTATTACGCCACATCACATCACAGTGTCTAGAGCTGAGTTACCCCTTTACAGTTTGGGAATGATGTGGGTGAGAAAACGTCTAATTGGGCTCTGTGACGCTCTACATTCATATGAGACTGGGACCTCCGGCATAAAGTGGATTCCTAACCACTATAAACATCCACGGCACCGCTGGGATTGGAACCCGAAACCTGTGGTACCGAGTGCCAGAGGGCTAGCCACTTGATCATCAGGCCCCTTTTTAGTCGGACTAGCTGGTGGAAATGATGTGGGGAACAGTTTGGGGGGGGGGGAGATGGGGGGTTTTCCGGGGTTTCTCTCATACGATATGAAAATTCGGGACAGCTGTCCTAAAAGTCCTCCCGGAAGGCACTGCTTTCCTTCTTCAGCGACACGGAGTGAAGTCAGACTTCTACCTACGAGTACTCCACTACAACAGAAACTCCCCCTTTCCCTCCACCCATGAGTTGACTATTCATGGGATTCCGTCAAGCATTGTAGGACACTGAGGATTAGACACACACATACAATATATATATATATATATATATATATATATAAAAATTTTTTTTTTTTTTTTTTCAAATTGCGATCCGTGAATCTCTAGAGGACCACGAATGGATCAATTAGTTCAAATAAGATAGTGAGAAATAGGCAAATTATATGAACAGATATATAAGGGTTTCTCAAACTGGAGTTCCTTGAGGAGATGTTTTATTATCCTAGTCAATTAGGCTCTGTCAATATTAATAAACCCTATCTGTTAATTGTAGTAAATTTAAATTTTTAAAGGGTCCGCGAGCTACCAAAAAATATTTTTAAAGAGACCTCGACGCTAGAAATCCTGATGAATTTTGGGAAACACATACATTATCTATGTGAAGGATCATGATTCAATCTGTAACCGTGGTTCCACCTACGCAACCGTGTTTCGTCCTACGCACTGCAAGAGTGCCCCTTGCGGCGTATAGAAGAAATCGTCAGTAGGTTACGAGACTCTGACACGAGATGACGCATGGCGCTGGCGTTGTATTACAAGCTCTCATCCCGAGAGCTAGAAGTGGAATCCTTCTACAAATGAATAATTAGATGTTTTAAAGGAGAATTATGTTGTATATTATTTGTATGTAATTGTGGTACTTGTGCGAGTCAAAATATATGTGTTATTGGACTTGGGACACGAGATGACCACACCCAATTGAAGCTGCAGAAACAAATGACGACACGTCTACTACAAATTTAAATGATTAAATGTCTAAAAAAAATCATTTTAAATTGTTCAACGTCTTTGTCGCATGGGAATTAACATTATGTGGTTTATGATAAGAATGGATACTGTTATTTTTAATTCATAATAATAATAATAATTTTTCAAAGATTGCTGTATTTTTAGCGAATATTTTAGAAAAATTATTAGAGTACAATGAAAAATGATGAAACGTGTTTAAATAATAAATTAATAATAAAATAAACGATCTGAAAAATCATCAGTATGCGTTCACTGTCACTTCCTGTTGTGTACACATTATCAGCGTTTCTTTTTATAAATTTTCATTAAAGAAAAAAGAATTAATATCCTTATGACTTAAGATTATCTACCATTTCATCTCATTTTTTAAATATATACGGGGAATTGCATTCCTCTGCGTCAAGTGTTTTTAAAGCAAAGATTCAAAGATACATAGAGGTAACATTAAAGTAAAAAGGTGTGTAGATCTGCCATCGTATAATGTTCTCTAAAACACCGCAATCTGATAACAGAGAACATCCAATTTCATTTTTATTCGATTGTATTGTCCTGTCTTATCACCTCATTTTAATGCAAGCAAAAAGTGATTGTGAAAAAGCAAGCGGACAGGATCACTAATGCATGGTGATGACTATCACAAAAAAAAAACCCGACTCAATGTATGAGTGGAATGTGAAAAAGGATATCTTGACCACAGTGGTTGGAAACCTCGACATTGGACGTGTTTTTCACTTCTGATGTCTGTGTCATTAATCAAACGTGACTTAACCCTAAAGGCAATTTAAAATTATACATGGGATTGATTTCTGTATTGATATTTTGATAAATTAGGTTTCTAATTCCGTTTTTTATGTACATATCTACATTACTACTATAACAAAATACAACAAAAATAAAAGAAATTTAAGAAAGCATTGAAGTAGAATAACAGACATATTAATTTTCAATTATAATGGTAATCTCATTTCAGTTTTAAAATTCTTTAATTGTTAGTCAGCATTATTAAAAAAAAAATAAAAAATAAAAAAAAAAAATAAAAAAAACTAAAAAAAAAAAAAAAACTTAGTGAGATTTTCAAACAAGTCAGGGTTATAAACGATATGTTTATCTTTGGAAGTTAAGAGAGGCTCCATTAGAGACCTGATGGCTCCACTCAGCCATTAGAGGCCGGATGGCTGAGTGGCTAGCGCTTTGGCGTTCGGGGCCACAGGTTTCGGCTTCGAGTCCTGGCGGTGCCACGGTTGTGTATAGTGGTTCGGAATCCACTTTAAACCGTAGGTTCCGGTCTAATATGGCTATAGAGCATTGGGCGTAAGGCTGACAACCCTAACCCGTAAAAACAAAAGATTTCCTGTCCAGAAATTTGTCAGTGGACAGACGGCCTTGCCCCATTATGGGGCTTTCGCGCCAATGATGATGATGATGATGATGAAGACGAAGTCTTGATTAAGCAAATCTATCTTCTTCAAGTCGCTAATTCTTCAATATCTGTAATATTGATTTCTAGAACGAATTTTCTTTTCCAACAATTTATTCTTTAACTTTCTTCAACAGAAAAGATTGTTTTGTTGTACATCAGTGGGTCTAGTATTTCTATAATATATTCCATGAACAGCCCACCAATGGGCGTTGAAGGCAGGACAATACCTATAGGGAAGACTTTTAGAGACATCACTTACATTTGCCGAAAAAATACCAAACATCTGCCACAAAGCAACCTGATTGTTGATGCGAAACTTATGCATATTATCGCCATCCAATCTGAATTTGAAAGCATTGACTGCAGCAGTTCTTAGCAGATTAGAGCGCTAGGTACTGTAGATTCGAACCTGAGGCCAATTACACACGAGTTAGCATGTTGATTATTGAGCCAGAATCGAACCAAATGTATGAGTGGAATGTGTAAGAGGATATCTTGACCACCGTGGTTGCGAAAACTTCGACATTGAACGGGTTTTTCACCTCTGATGTCCGAGTCAAAAATCAAATGTGGCTTTTAACCCTGTAGGCACTTTGAAATTCTATATGGGCTTGATTTTTTGTATTGATATTTTCATAAATTAAGTTTCTAATTCAGTATGTTTATGCATAAATCTACATTAAAAATCCAGAATTATTCATTATTACTTGAGTAATTAAATACAGAAATAAAAAAAATAGAAAAGCAATTGAATAATGCAAAAGCATATTAAATATCAATTATAATGGCAATTATATAATAGTAACCTCGTTTCAGTTTTAAGTTTCTTTAATTATTAAAAAAACTTATTGAGATTTTTAAACCAATCAGGGTTTTAAGGAATATGATATTGTTTATTTTTGGAAGTTAAGTCTTGAGCAAGCAATTCTAACTTCTTTAGGATTTGCTGATACTACAATATCTGTAATATTGATTTCTAGATAGAATTTTCTTTTCCAACAATTTGTTCTTTAATTGCTACAACACAAAAGATTGTTGTACATCAGTGGGCCTAGTGTTTCCATTATTTATTCCTTGAACAGCCCACCAATGGGCGATGAAGGCAGGACAGTGCCTATATCAGATGGTCTTGCGGGTCCACTAAGAAAATGCAGCATAAGTCCGCGGGCCGCATATAAAATTATACATCCCCACATAAGATTTAGACCCTCTGTAGAAAATTTTTGGAGAGAAAAATGGAAACATAATGAGTTAATATGTTTACTATTATTCTTACATGTAAACCTAGACAATGTAATAATAATGATACTAAACGCACATTGTAAAGAAATATATAACACTAAAAATAAAATATGAAAAGTATATAAATATAAACGAAATAAAAAAAATAAAATTATAAAAAAATATTTATTTTACTAGTACGGTATTTGTTTCTCAAATCTTTCATTTTAAAATTATATTTGCACATCGTAATTGGTATTGCAATCATAATTGTAATTGGTGATGATCGTTATTGGTGTTTAAAATTTAATTATTCTACGAACTCATGACTGTAAACGCATAAATGAGACAGGCAATACATGTAATATATTCTCAAGAATATTATTGTAAAATCAAAGTTAATTTTTTCTCATAATTTCGACAGTTAATTTTTGAATATAGGGATGCAAACATAATGTATTTTTTTAATACATTGGCTTTCACTACTTTGGCCATTATAAAATAAATATATTTTGTAAAAGTGTGATAAAACTCACGGAAAGAAAAAATGTTCAAGGCAGGCCGCGGATTTGAAGACATGGGGTATATAAAATGGAAACTGATTTGAAGACAT
>BPLQ01003666.1:1265901-1321515 GCA_021605075.1 Caerostris darwini | reverse complement strand
TATAAAATGGAAACTGATTTGAAGACATGGGCTATATAAAATGGAAAATGATTTGAAGACATGGGCTATATAAAACGGTGGGATGTTGAAAACAAATGCTACTTTTATTTTTTAATTAAAAAAAAAAATATATATATATATATATATACTTTGAGTTTGGTGCCATATAGTGCTGTGATTGCTTTGTCTATAGATTTAAATTTCATAAAGTTCTGAAGTTTATGTGAATGTTATCTTTTTTTTTTTTAATATATATTTTATAATATAATATATAGTTTCAAATTTACTACTTTTGTTTATATTTTATTTTCTAAATTCTTTTTATCTGTAAATAGTTATTCAGATTAATTTATTCACAATTGAATTAATTAATGTCTACTTCCTTAATTTCCCCTCTTAAAAATAAAGAAAAAAATATCTGAAATATTTCCTGCCATTTTTTTTTTTTTTTTTTTTGCAGTTCTTAAAAATTCAAAAAGAAGAATCAACTCTTTATAATAAATTCATCATTTGCATGTATTTACGGAAATGGCTTGAACTAATTAAAGGAAACCATCCATGCTCACAAACCAGTTTTGGCTTATTTGCTGCTTACACTTAATGGCAAAGAAAACTTTATATCTCACCAAGCCAATTATGCCAAATATAGATATCCAAAGACAAATTAATTCTGCCCAACTTTCCTCCTGTCTCACGTGGAGGAAAAGCTCACCTTAAATCGTGATTCTCGACCATCACAGTGAGGACTCGTTAAGGAATCGCGGTCAACACGGTTTGAAGAACCGCCCACCGTTGAACGTATGTTGACCCCACTCCTCAGTAATAGTTTTTCCAACCATCCTAGCTGAAGTATCTGCTTTCAAATTCCACTCAGACATTCAGTCGGTTTTTTTGGGATTGTCATCATCGTGTGTTAGCTATCTTGGTCGGTCGACTTCGTTTTTCGTGATCACGCTCTGTTTGTATTATGAGATTGTTGAGTTAAAAAAGAAAAAAATCTGTTCGGTGCTATCTGATTGCGGTCGCTTAAAGTATTATGTGATGGCAGAGATATACACCCTATTTTTTATATTAGTATTTTATGCACGCTATCATCCAATCATTGCGTTTGGTGCTAACAGCTTTTGGACAAATATTTCCTCTAGTACCGGTGTCCAAAAAGTAAGACCAGATTTCAATTTAAAATTCCCGGGCATATGTTATTATTATTTTTTTTTTTAGTTTTTAGATTGTCGGCACTGTCCTTGACATCTGCGTGAAATTCGACGTCAAAATATTCACCAGTGTTTGAGTTACGCTTGGCTTTGTGAGTCGCTAAAAGTGATTCCGCCGATTTTTGAAATGTCTCTTCATTCGACTCAAAACGGTGTCCCGGGGTGGTCTTTTGAGGGAGGAGCCAGAAGTAGCACGATGCTAAATTAGGTGAATACGGTGGTTGTGGAACAATATGGGTTTCATTTTTGGCGAAAAAGTCACGAAGAACCAATGCAGTGTGAGCTGGCGCATTCAATATTTTCGGTATCAATCAAGATTTGACTCGTTTGGGGCCCAAAATATCTTTTAAAATGGAATTTTGAAATTCCAACATCATCTGCAAGGTCTCTAATTGTAAATCGACGGTTTTCTAGCACCAAATCTTGGTTGAGGTTGGTGGTCGACCAGAGCGCTCTTCGTCTTCAACGCGTTCTCTGCCCTCTTTAAACTGTTTTTACCGCTTTTAAACATGTCTTTCCGATATAAGAATGCCACCGAATGCCTTCTGCAACATTCTATGCGTTTTCCCAAAAAAATTTAAGGCAAGTTCTTGCTCAATTAATTCTCAGACATTTCAAAAATCGCCGGAATCGGTTTTAGCATCTCGCAAAATCAAGCTCAACTCAAACACTAATAATTATTTTGGCGTCAAATTACACACAAATGTCAAGGACAGTGCCAACAACCGAAAAAAAAAAAAGGAGTTGAAATACCATATGCCCGAGAAATTTAAACTGAAAATTGGTCTTACTTTTTGGACACAGTCGTATACTTAAAAAGAATAAAATAAAGCGTTAAGCTTACATTGCATATTATATATTCCGGAAAACAGGGCGTAAATTCAAAATACTTTCCAGAGGCATGAAAAAATATTTATAAAAATATTCTGTAGTAAAATTGATTCCTTTGACCATCAATAAGATTTAGGTCTCAGGAAGGATACACTGCATAAAAACACTTTCCCAGATATGACAAAATATTTTAAAAAAATATTCGACATTCAAACTGATTGTCCCCATATATAATTATTCTGCGAACTCATAACTGTAAACTCATGAATAAAACAGGCAATATCTCCCATATATTTGTAAGAATATTATTTTAATATCAAAGGGAATTTTTTCTCATTATTTCGACAGTTAATTTTTGAATACATGGATGCACACATAATGTATTTTTTAATACATTGTTTTTCACTACTTTGGCCATCATAAAATGAATATATTTTGTAAAAGTGTGATACATCTCACGGGCCGGAAATATGTTCAAGGCGGGCTGTTGGTTGGCCACCCCTGACATAGAATATAACCTTTAACTAATAAAAGGCATGAATGAAATATAAAGTATCGTATTGAAAATATGTAGGAATTCTTAACATTGATTTTAAATGCCAGGTCACTGACCAATCACCATTAGAATAGCAAATATGGAGCAGATTCAACGCCATCCAGAAAACACCACCGAAAATCGTAAAAGTGTGATAAATGTCACGATGGCTTCAAATGTTCAAGGCGGGCTGTGGATTGGTCACCCCTGATATAGCCCATGTCTACTATAAAATGAAATAAATAAAAGTTAAGCTTCAATAGATTGCTTACAGTCCTAAATACAAATCGCTCTTTTGTATTTAGGATCACAACAAGCAGACATCTAGTTCAAGATTCTAAGCACTTCCGGAACGCTTCAATAATGAAGCCATTGAAATCGCCTGTCGATAATGACCCTTAAACAAAGTGACGGGCAATTCCTTACGAATCGTTAAATGGCCAGTAATTGGTGTTCTTATCTTTCTCTTGTAGCTCGTCGTTGACAAAGAGATCAAAGATAAGATCCTGGAATTAGCCGTCTACTGTCTGCAGAAGAAGAGGGGATGCAAAAAGACCCTGATCTTAAAAGAGTTGGAGGTAAGCGACCTTATCTTTTTTGCTTCTTTTTTTGTGCTGTTGTTGCCCAACTGAATATATCTCCATCTTGAAGTCTTTTGTAGTGCATGTTTGCTTCTTTTGTATGGGTCTAGTTCTGACAGCTATTTTTTTTTCTTGCTGTTGATGCTGTCATCAGATAAATGTTTTGAAAAATCTCAGCTATTTAGGGCAACAATAAGAACGTGCATAATATATATGTTTCGGAAGAAATAGACAACCAAATATAAAAAAATAATAAATCGTAATGTTTAATTCAACAAAAGGATGTTTTATTAGTTTAAAAATGTGTCTGGTTCACCACAGGTCATTAAACTATGCTCTGAATTTGCTATAAAATGCTGCATTAAACTTAACTGGGAAGATGCAAACTGACATCTTTTAGTGGTATTCTTCCAAATTCCATGATTATATTCTATTATCTGTTTTATCTTCTTTTTAAATATTACAGTGTTTGTTCTTAAATTAAGTAGAAACTTAAACTTAATTTTAGAGTAACTTAAACTAACAACGCCACTAGATGGCTCCTGTTAGTTTATAACTCCTGACGCCATCTATTGGCCATCCTGGTACCAATAATGTTTATATATTTAATTTTAAAAATGATCAATAAGAATTTTTTTCTAATTCTTCAGTCACAAATTAAAAACAATAAATTGAAAAAAAAATTGTAATTCTATTAGAGTTTTTAAGATTGAGGAAATACGAACTGACTGATGAATCTCTTGCTTTATAAGCATAGATTTCATTTATTCAATTTATTTAATTTCTCTGAAATATTATAAAATAAAAACTTATAACAGAACACTCACAATTTATTTAAAAAAAAAAGGATTTTTTCTTGTAGTTTATACTGAACCATCTTTTCTCTCTGTTTCTTGAATTATTTTTTGAAACAACTATATTTCGAAGAGTTTTGACATAATTTCATTTATAGTCTTTCTGTTCAGTTTGGAGATTTTATTTCAAATTGATTTTAAATATTAAGACCCTGATCTTAAAAGAGTTGGAGGCAAACGACCTTATCTTTTGCTTCTTTTTTTAATTGTTGTTGTTGCCCAACAGAATATATCTCCATCTTGAAATCTTTTGTAGAACATGTTTGCTTCTTTTGTAGTTACCTGTGATGGGTCTAGTTCTGACAGCCATTTCTTTTTCTGCTGTTGATGCTGCCATCAGATAAATGATTTGGGAAATCGCAGCTATTTAGGGAGACAATATGTGTGTGTATTAGGGCAACAATAAGAAAGCCATCAGCAGGGATGGCCTTCAAAGCGCGCGCCGATTCACGTTGAATCTCTTCAATCGACTCAAAACGGAGTGGTCTTTTGAGTTTAGGGAATAGCCAAAAGTCGCACGGTGTGAATACGGTGGTTGTGGAACGATATGGGTTTCATTTTTCTCGAAAACGTCACGGTGAATCAATGTAGTGTTAGCTGGCGCATACGGTGTTTTCGGTACCAATCGAGATTTGACGCGTTTCTGGCCCAAAATAGAAATCCTTTTGAAATTCCATCATTATCTTTAAGGCCTCTAATTGTACATCCACGGCTTGCAAGCACCCAATCTTTAATTTTTTCACGTGAGCTTCATCGGTTGAGGCTGATGGTAGACCAGAGGGCTCTTCGTCTTCAACGCTTTCACTGCCTTATTTGAACAGTTTATACCACTTCTAAACATTTCTTTCCGATATAGGAATGCTCACCGAATGCCTTCTGCAACATTCTATACGTTTCCGCAAACAAAATTTCATGCAAGTTTTTTGCTCAATTCAGACAATTCAAAAATCGCCGGAATCAGTCTCACAAAGCCAAGCGTAACTCAAACACTAATGAATATTTTGACGTCAAATTTTACGCAGATGTCAAGAGCAGTGCCAGCAACCTAAAAAAGAAAGAAAATGAAATTCCATAAGCCCCGGGAATTTTAAATTGAAAATGGGTCTTACTTTTTGGACACAGTAATATATGTTTCGGAAGAAATAGGCGGACGTTATACGAAAAAATAATAAATCGTAATGTTTATTTCAACAAAAGTTTGTTTTATTAGTTTAATAAAAGATGTGTCTGGTTCACCACGGGTCATTAAACTCTGCTCTGATTTTGGTATAAAATGCTGCATTACACTTAACTGGGATGGGTTACTTTTGGGAAATTGCAAACTGACATATGTGGTATTCTTCTAAATTCCATGATTAAAATGAGTGTTATGATGTTTTAAGTATATGTTTATTGAAGGTAATTTTCAGTGTGCTTGCTTTTTCACGTCAGAAAAAATAAAATACTAAATTAACTACAGGTTTTATAGCAATATGCAATGTGTTATTATGAGATAAGTTTGAAAAATGCCATGAATTTTTAAGAGGATTACTGTAATCATGTCATCAAAAACTCCAGATTAATTCTAGATTATGTTTGTATGAGAAATGAGAGAATTATAACGAAGCAAAAGAAAGTTTTACAAAATAAAACCGAATTACAACATGCCAAATTTTAAAACGATATAGAAGACATATTTGTGTATCGAATGTTTATTATATATTGTTTAAAATAAGCAGTTTTATTTTGAAATATTTTGATTATTGCTCTAAATTTTCTTAAATTATTGTTATTTTATTTTTATAATCATCAAAAACTTAGTTTGTCGCTCTACTGTCATTTTCTGCACATTTTAAACTAAGTAGACCGGAACCTACAGTTTAACTGGGATTCCAAACCACTCACAAACATCCATGCCACCGCCAGGATACGAACCTGAAGCGCCAAAGCCCTAGCCAATTGGCCATAAGGCCGCGTCAAAAACTAGGGGAAAAATTAAATTAAAATAGCTTTTTAAGCAGTAATATTTTTCAAAACAAAATTAGATTATAAGAATAATTCAATCAAAAATTCTTTTTTTTTATAATTATTAAAATAAATGAACTATTTCGCTTTGTTATATTTACATAAAAAATAGAAATATTTTTATTAGAATATAAAAATTACTTCAGAAATGAGTTCCTTAAGAATTGTTGTTTACATATCATATAACTATTGACATTCTAAGTGTTGTAGGAAAAGTTTGTTCTTCATTGACTCAACAGCTCCATGATGGGCCAAGGCCGTTTGTTTACTGGCGGATTTCGAGACAGGGAATGTTTTCTTTTTATTGGGTAGGGGTTATAACACCCTAAGCCTTGCAGTCATATTAGACCGGGACATGCGGTTTAAAGTGGATTCCGAACCACTGCAAACATTCATGGCACCGCTGCGACTCGAACTCGAAACCTATGGCACGGGACGCCAGAGCGCTAGTCACTCTGTCATCAAGCCCCTTAATACATCTCTGCAAGATGTATTAAATCTTTAGTCAAAAATAGTATTAATTATTTCAATATGTATGTTATAAAAACATGGCAGAAGAGAAAATATTCATAAAAATGATTTAAATAACAAGTAATACTTGAGAAATATTCCTTCGATCTACAAATTTAATTCTGGACTCTCTTTCATTGGCGCAACAGTCCTATGGTGGACCAAGTCAGTATACCTACTGGCAAATTTCGAGATAGCAGATGTTTTCTTTTTACGGAGTAGGGTTGTCAGTTCTATGCCTATGCCCAATGCTCTACAGTCATATTAGACCTGGAAGCCTGATGGTCGAGTGGCTAGCGCTCTGGCGCTCGGAACCACAGGTTTCGGGTTCGAGTCCCGGCGGTGCCACGGATATTTGTAGTGGCTCGGAATCCATTTTAAGTCATAGGCCCCAGTCTCCTATGACCGTAGAGTGTCGCAGAGCCCAATCAGACTTCTTTCCACCCACATCATTCCCAAACTGTAAAGGGGCAACTCCGCTCACGGCACAGTGATGTAGTGTAGTTTAGTAGTAGTCGTATTAGACCGAGACCTACGGGTTAAAATGGATTCTGAACCAATACAAACATCAATGGCACCTCCGGGATTCGAACCCGAAACCTGGCCTGGGGCACTAGAGTGCTAATCAACGCGATCATTAGACCCTTAATACAACATATCTGCAAAGTGTATTAAATCTTTAGTCAAAAATAGTAGTTATTGCGATATTTCTATTATGAAAAATGACAGAAGAGAAAATATTTATAAAAATTATTTTCTCAACAAATAATACTTTCTGAAATATTAATTTAATAAATTAATAATTATTCATTTAATAAATTTAACTCACTATATTACATTTTCGAAAACAGCGAAGTATGCATTCATACAATTTTAACAAATCGTAACGACTTCAAAATTTTTCTTATAACAAGTCGAAATATCGAACCGATTGATAAAAATTCCATACACACCGTAATTGTCTTCCAAGAACAAGTAATAACTTATTCGTTTGAACGAGTATGTCGGTCAGATTTGCATTTGGAATTTTAAAATTTATTGTAATTTGAAATCCAATAATGGTTTCGAAATCCCTTTCTACCACAGCAAACTACTTAATATTTTGGAAAAAAAGATTTAAAATTCTACTGATATTACAAAATGCATCAAATGATTTAAAATATTTAAACCATCTGGAGGTATAGCAATTTTTTTAAACCAAGAATAGTGTCATTGTTTCAGTCTTTTTTTTTCTAATGCAGCTGGCAAACACTTAGACAGCTGTCTTGGATGCCTCACTTTGCACTACCCAGGGGGTGCGTGTAGCTTGAAGATAAGCGACGGGCGCGGTGTAACAATGCTACCGCAACGCTCTACGATTCTATTAGACCAGAACCTACGATTTAAAGGGGATTCCGAACCACTACAAACATCCATGCCACCGCCGGGACTCGAACCCGAAACCCGTGGTACCGAGTGCCAGAGCGCTAGCCACTCGGCCATTCATGCCCTTGTTACAGTCGTTAGGTCATATAATTTTAGCAGCTTTTAATATTAACATTTAAAAAGAAATTTTTACATTGGCTATGCTTAAGATAGAAAATCAATGTATTTGAGAGTTATGAACAGAATTACGAAATTTGTAGATTCAGCTGGTAACATTAAGCACCATTTGTAATTCAATTGAATCTATACCTCCAATTATTTGGAATTGAAGAATTCTATTTATCAATAGTTAATAAAACCGAAAACATTAAAGCCCGACTCCTGGCTCAATGGCAACGCGCGCCACTGGTGAACATTAGGCTGAAGTTCCATCAGCTGGCATCTTTGTTGTAGACATTGTTTCAAAAACGAGTAGCCTCGATGTCGTTTGTGATGTTTAGCATCTTTCCTCGTGAATCGGATCACCAGGTGGAAGTTTTCAGGATTTTCTGTCACATTAAACGCACATGCGGGGTACTTCACTCCTAAAAGTCCTCCCGGAAGGCACTACCCTCCTTTTCTTCAGCGACACGAAGCCAAGTCAAACTTCTACCTACGGGTGCTCCTCATAACAGAAACTGCCACTTTCCCTCCATCCATGAGTAGATCACTCATGGGATGTCCATCCCGCACTTTAGGAAATTAAGGATTAGACATAACACATTAAAGTTCAGTTGAAAAATAAATGGTTAAATTGCATGTTAAGATATTGTAAGGGAAAACCGAAATCTATATTAATAGAATGAAATTAAAATTAATTTTTAATGTTTTGTTTCTGCTCCATAAGGAAACGACGCTTTGTATTTTAGCCGAACTAACTACACTCATGTCCATAAATTAAGGATAATTCAGAATCACACAGAAATTCAACTCTAAAATAAAAACTTCACCTGTAGAATTATCACACACATCTTGAAGAAAAATATGCAAATTACAGGAAACCACCAGATGGCGCGGATAGTACGTCACAATGACGAGAGTGTAAGAGAGGGGTATATAAGGAATGGTGGCAAAGAAGTAAAATTGTTCACAAGCGCTTTAAAAGCCTTTCAGTGCAATAACCGCATAGTTATGGCACAAAGGAAGCATTTGGATGATTTTTTTACGTGGTAGAATTATCGGACGACTGGAATGGGGACGTACCCAGCTGGAAGTATCCGAGGAACTTGAAATCGCCCAGAGTGTCATCTCCAGGCTTTGACAACGATTCCAAGATGATGGTAATGAGAGTAGATGTTACAGCACAGGTCGCCCCCGAGTTACAACGCCGAATGAGGACCGGTATTTAGCAGTTACTGCCAAAAGAAACAGACGGAGCACAGTATCAGATCTGTCTCGTCAGCTCTCTTCAGCTACCGGTACGACAGTTTCAAGGCAGACCGTGTACAGACGGTTAGGGCATATTCGTCTATATGCTCGTAGGCCTGTCAGATGTGTTCCACTTACCGCAACTCACTGTCGCCTGCGATTAACCTGGAGTAGAGAGCATGCGTTGTGGACACCGCAACAGTGGTCTGGTATGATGTTTTCCGACGAGTCCAAGTTTAATTTGCAGTCTGATTCTCGGCTGACTTTCATATGGATAGCGCCAGGTACCCGTTACCACCAAGAGAACACCATTGAACGACACCGTTACGGTGGTGCAGGATGGCTCGTTTGGGGAGGAATTATTCTTGGTTCCAGAACTGACCTGCATGTTCAGAGTGTAACGATGACAGGCCACATCTATCGGGATGTCATTCTAGAACAACATGTGCGTTTGTTTCGGGGCGCCATGGGTGCTGAATTTCTGTTTATGGATGACAACGCCCGTCCTCACCGTGCAAACATTGTAGACGAATGTCTTCAATTGGAGGATATCACCCGTATGGATTGGCTAGCATACTCGCCGAACTTGAATCCAATAGAGCATGTGTGGGATATGCTTGGCCGACGAATTGCAGCCCGTGACCTGTCAACTGGAATTTGGAGGGCATTGCTTGATGAGTGGTGTAATATTCCCCAAGATCAGATTGATAATTTGATACTCAGCATGCCTTGGCGTTGTAAGGCCTGTATTGCATCGTCCGGGAGACATACTCCATATTAACCATCATACTAACCATGTTATACTGTTTTTTGTAAATAGGTTCTTTTTTGAAATTTGCTCCAGGGAGTAAAAATCGCAATTTTTATTAATTATGTCAAACATATAGCATCTTTTTTGCTCTTTACCTTTTGTTTAATAAATAGACTTTACAAATAAGTCAAATTTGTTTTGCTTCTGTCTCTTTCTTTGCCTGAACTTCATTATCCTTAATTTATGGACATGAGTGTATTAATAATATAAATGTAAAACATTTGTTTTCTAATATAAATATTATAAATTCTCTAATATAATATAATATAATATTCTAATATAATATAAATTCTCATTAATTTAAACGATAAATTAAAACAATATTTTTAATGGATTTTTAAAAAAAAACAATTTTCTTAAAATTCTGGATTGTTCTCCGATTGCTGAAAAATTTGGATTTTTTTTTAAAAAATTGGTAAAATTTTCAATCTCATCAATGATCACGCAGTACTCGTTAATAAATAAATAAATAAACAAACAAACAAAAAGATCCCAGTTTTCTCGCTATCCTTGCTAATAAAAAAAACAAAAAACAAAAAATAAAATAAAAAACAATGATCTCGCGGTCCTCGTTAATAAATAAAAACCCAATGATCACGAGATTATCGTTAATAAACAAACAAAAAACCAAATGATCACGCGGTTCTCGCTAATAAATAAAAAACCAATAATATTGTGGTCCTCGTTATTAGCAAACAAAAAAAAGTAAGGATTCTGCAACGCTGCTGAAGAGAACGTGGCCGAAGAAAACCCCACACTGAAAGAGTGACTAAGTATCACTTACAGAAAATTAGCTTTGATATTAAAATTTATCCGCCCTTTCATACTGAAGACAGATTAAGAGAAGAGATTGAAATGGAGATGGATTCTTTTGCCAAGACAAAATCAAATGAATTTTGTGAAAAATACGCCAAAAAAAAACTGATGGGAAGATGTTATTGAATAGAATGGGGACCTTGGTAATGATTAATTATATTTTCAGTTTTATTTCAATTAAAAAAAGCAAAGAGAAGTTTCGTTAAAACTCGGCAATTAGTTAATTCTGTATTTGCATGATGTGTTATATATGAAGAGATTTCGCCAGCACTTTTTGACCAATCTTTCATTGCGCGACTGACAAACTAAAAGTGCAAATTTTCCCATTAATATTTATCATTACGATATTATATATATCACAACCCTTTCTTTGCAGACTCATCTGGAAAGTTGCGGGTACGTCCCCGTGTCCTGCCCTTGCAGCTGTGGACTGCAGGTGACCAAAAGGGAGTTGGCTCAGCATCTGACCTCGACGTGCGATCGCAGGCTGGTCTCTTGCACTTACTGCCAAGAGGATGTCGTCGTCAAAGACATGGATGCAAGTTGCTTTCACATTTTCTATTCTGAATTCAGTTTTCTACACCAGGAGTGGCCAACCCAAATGATCTTGCGGGCCACGTTGGAAATGCATCCTATTTTATCCGCGGGCCGCATATAAAATTATATATCCCATATTAGATGTAGACCCACTACAGACATTTCTGTGGAGTGAAAAATTGAAACAGAATTATTATTGTGTTTACTGTTTTTCTTACATGTAAACATAGATAATATAATAATAAGGATACTAAACGCTCATTGTGATGAAATACATAACACTCAAAATGAAATATAAAAAATATATACACTCAAAAGCCAAAACATTATGACCACCCCTACATTTTGTAGTGAACTCGCCTGGATGACGTGGAAGGCACGTGCTCAGGTGGAAGTGGTATTTAACTGGTATTAAGTGGTGGTATTAATCCATGCCAAGGCGGGTTGAGGCTGTGTTGCGTGCCAAGGGTGGGCCAACTCGTTATTGACAGGTGGTCATAATGTTTTTGCTCTTGAGTGTATAAATAAACGAAATAAAAAATGAAATCACTAAAAAATATTTATTTTACTAGTGCGCTATGTGTTTCTCCACTCTTTCACTTAGCTTTTGCAAATCGATCTCCATTTGGGTATTTGCACATCGTAATGGATGTTGCAGGTGAGCTTCCGTTATGTTTGAGCGTAGAGTTTTGTGTTGAGTCAATTTCATTTTCGGGGGAAAAAAAAATGGTTTGCAGGTGTAAATTGAATCAAAAGCGCTAACACTTCACCCAAGAATCTGGTTTGCTCTGCTATCAACAAGATTGGTATCAACAACATATACTATTGTTTAATTTATGTAGTATTTTATCGATCTGAAATGTCATTTAATAAATTGGAACAAATTTCACCAGCAAATTCTAATTTAAAAAATTAAATTATTCAAACGTGAACGTATTGCAAAGTCGAGAATTTTTTGAAAAAAAAAATGTGTTAAAAATTTTAATGAGATTTTCTCATATCGAACAATTATCCAGCTCGACAGTATATTATTTCAATGAAATCTCGACAATATCTGCACAGAAATCTCACATCAGTTAATTTTAAATAGTTTTATTTTTAAATTAATTTCAGAGAAATAAAATGAAAAAAAATGTTGGAAAACAAATTGAAATTTTAATATTTATAAATCTCGTTTTATATCGAAATTAGTTTTGTTATCGTCAAAATATTTTTTAAGCCAGGGGTGGCTAACCCCGTATCTCCCCCCTTGAACATTTTTCCCGGCCCGTGAGATGTATCACACTTCTGCAAAATATATTTATTTTAGAATGGCCAAAGTAGCGAAACCAATCTATTAAAAAAACACATTATGTGTGCATCCATCTCTTCAAAATTACTTCAAATATACAAAAGAAATAAGAAAACTTGTAGTTGCTTTTGAAAGCCGATTCCTTAATTTAGAATTAGACAAATACAACAAAAGTTTGAAATATATTCATCTCCCTTGCATGTTGTAATCGAATATCTCCAAATGGAACTGGTTGATTACAATGCAATATTAATTAAATTAAATTAATTTTTGTAACATCATAATCAAAAGTTTTGTAACGCTTACGCCACAAAAGAGAAATTTTCCAATTTGAATATTTGGCACAAAAAGCTGTTAGCGCTTTGGGTTCAATTTACAACTGCGAATCGTTTTTTTTTTTTTTTACCCTTAAAAAATTAAATTGGCCGAACACAAAACACGCTCAAACGTAACGGACGCTCACCTGCAACACCCATTACGATGTGCAAATACCCAAATTGAGATCGATTTGCAAAAGCTAAGTGAAAGAGGGGAGAAACACATATCGCACTAGTAAAATAAATATTTTTTAATGATTTCATTTTTTTTATTTCGTTTATATTTATATATTTTTTATATTTCATTTTTAGTGTTATATATTTCTTTACAACGTGCGTTTATCAGTATTGTTATCTATGTTTATACATAAGAATAACAGTAAACACAATAATAATGACTCATTATGTTTCAATTTTTCACTCCAAAAAATGTCTAGTGTGTCTAAATCTAATATAGGAATATATAATTTATATGCGGCCCGCGGAGTTACGACGTATTTATTTCCAAAGTGGCGAGCCAGATCAGTTAGGTTGGCCACCCCTGGTTTAAACAGTAAATAGATTAGATACATGAAATAAATCAAAAATGAAATACAGTCTCGTAATTTCTCACGGATTCCTACATAGCAATTAAGTACCAAATTGTGCGAGCACGTGATACGTTTTAAATGATCCACAATCATCTTTCAATTTTACATTGATTAAAAGATTCCACACAAGATTACTATTTTTTCTCCTACATTAACTTTTAACTTAAATGTAATATAAATGTTAATTAAGTTGTTAGCTAACCTTTGACATGAGATAAGATAGATGATTGATAAATATAATTGCCTATTGTGATTTTCACTAATACGATTTTAAATTCTTGGCTTTTGTTTAAAGATTTTTTTTTCTTCTTAAATAGGAACACAATGACGTATGCGGCAAAAAGCCCGTCGTATGTCCACACTGTAAAGCTGAAGTTAAAAGAGAACAGGTAAGTTGTTATTGTAGGATGGTACAACTAGTTGTTCAAAAAAAGCTCCTTTTCGTAGTTAGAATAGACGTTCATGTATAATATTAGCATCTACGGCATTGTTTGAACACAGAAAAACAGTTTGTTTGTAAATTTCAGTATAATTTTTATTATAAGGATGACAGAGAGACTACACAAAAATTTAAGCATACATGAGTAAAAATATAAGATATATATTGGAAGACATATCTTAAATGAATCAAAAGTAAGGAATGTAAATAAATATGCATTAATACTCATTTAATGTAACATTTAAATGTTGAAAGAATTTGTCAATCTATGCCAATTTACTAATTTATAAAAAATAGATAATTAATTAATTACATTTATTAGATAATGAATGCTTAATTAATCCATTTAAGCAGCAAATTTAATGGTAGTGAATATTTAATTAATTAAATATTTATTACACAATAAATTTGCTAAGTAACTAATTAAATATTCAATAAAAATAAATTTGCTATTTAATTAATTAAATATAATTAATATTTAGCTAATTAACTAAATGGTGAATTTATTGAGTACTGAACATGTAATTAATTAAAAAGTTCATTTATAATGTAATAAATATTCAATTAATTAAATTGGGAATTTATTGGCGATGAATATTTAATTAAATAGCGAATGTATAATTAATTAATTTATTAATAAATGTTCAATTAATTTAGTGAATTTTTGGTAATGTATATTAATTTAATTAAATGACAAATTTAATGGTATTGAATATTTATTTATGAATTTAAATAGCAAATTTATTGTGTAATGAATATATAATTAATTAAATAACAAATTTATTATTTAATGAACATTTGACTAATTTAATTGGTGGATTTATTGAATATATATGTAATTAATGGCATACATAAGTAGAACATGAAGCTCCACAAAAAAAAATATATATATATATTATTTCAACCTCAATTTATAATTTTCTCTTGGAACACATTGCATTTATTATTTCTAAAAACTTGAGAATTAACGTTATTTAACATGGTGCTCTAGGTTATATTATCTGTTCAAATCGAATTAACCATCTTTATTTAACAGTTTCCTTTTGATAATGTGACTTCTTAACCCGGATATCACAGGGGATGTATGACATATTTTTACAGTTAACGATTTGTAAAGAATCGCTGTTCTGTTTTACTCATATTCCAGTGAAATTGTCGTCCGACTCATCTTTGTCTTTCTGCAGCTGTTTCAACCGACACACAGTTGCGAATCGTGTGTGCGGATTTTCGGAATGTCTTTTTTTCAGGACAATCGCGTGACGGTTTGGAATTAATTCGTGTTCGCAGCGAACATTCTTGGAAAAGTGAAAACTTATAAAAAAAAATGTTAGTGGGGAGGTTTGCAGTTGTTTTTAGGTTAAAGATGTGCGTTTCTGCCAGTTGGACGGCCTTAGCTTTTACTCTATTCTGCATAGCTTATTCTCATTTGCATAAACCCACTTGTCGATTAAGTCGGAGGTTGAGAGGGATGCATTGCCATCCTGAGAAACTTTTAGGAGTGACTGTTTCGCACTTGCATGTCATATAAAAGAAAGATCCGTATAACTCCCACCAGATAACTACTACTACACCACATCACTGTGCCTAGAGCTGAGTTGCCCCTTTACAGTTTGGTGATGATGGGGGCGAGAAGAAGTCTAATTGGGCTCTGTGACGCGCTATGGTCATATGAGATCGGGATCTACGGCTTAAAGTGGATTCCAAACCATTACAAGCATCCATGCCACCGCCGGGATTCGAGCCCGCTACCTGTGTGTATCGAGAGCCAGAGCGCTGTGGTACCGAGCGCCACCCGGCCATCAAGCCTCAGATAACTTAATTATCGATGCGAGGAATTTTACACAAGATTTTCCAATCGTCCTCGAGTCTTCTAGCTTCCGATAGCTGTGATTGCAATGGAGGCCACAAATGGATTCAAACCTTACCCCTTCAGCAGGTCCGCTGTTATATTATCACAGGGACATGAGTTGGTCAAAAATTGAAGTTGAGTTATCTGAAAACCGACATTAGTTTCCACTCGCATTTGGAAGTAAAAGTATTGTAAATAAATAGGCATTGTGGCAGTCATATACTGCGAGAAAAAAAATAATTATTATTATTAAAAACCATAAAATAAAGTATTTTGCAATGTTCTTTTGAAGCGAATGATAATGATAGGATCGGAAAAAAAAGTATCAAGTCGGACTTGACCTCCTAATATTTCATTATCAAGAACATCATAATTGATTCTAAAAGATTAAGATTTTAAATTCCATGTTCCATAACAAAGATTAAGGTGTTTTAATCATTTGTAGCTCTATTAAAAGACGAAACTAAATGCAATGACGTAATTTTCGCTTTGAGATTCAATTGATTCACATTATTTGTTTTAATTTTCCCGAGCAATTTAAATGTAAGCTATTCACATAAAGGGTTTCAGAAAGAGGTATTTCTACCCTTTTCCTGATTAAAAAGTATAGGCTCAATAAAATGCTCCATAATAATGTCAGCAACAATTTCGCCGAATTTATGAGCCAATCATTAAACTCACAAGAATTTTACATTTACAAAAAGAATTAATCAATTAGGTAAGCAGTCAACCCATTGCCCAATGCTAACGTGTACAGCTCACCTACAGAATGGGGGCCTGAATGGCCGAGTGGCTAGCGCTCTGGTGCTCGGTACCACAGGTTTCGGGTTCGAGTCCCGGCGGTGCTATGGGTGTTTGTGGGGGTTCGGAATCCACTTTAAACTGTAGGCCCCGGTCTGTTTAGCCTAAAGTATGCATAAGATGACCGTAGAGCGACAAACAAACCAAACCAAACGCCTACAGAATGAATTAAGTTTGAGTCCGCAGGAAACATCTGTTGAAGTCACTGCTTTCAGAAACGAGGAGTCTGGATGGAGATTTTTTTGAGTGTGGAAGTGTCTTGCATCGACTGTCTAATAGAAATCTAATAGGCTTCCTCCCCCTCCCTCCCAACAGTCCTCCCTCATCACCCGTACATACTCATACACACTATACAGCCATCTCTCTCTCTTTATATTTAATATATATATATATATATAAATAAAAAGTGTAGAATAGTATCAAGTTAAAGAGACAACGAATGGACCGAAGGTCAAAATAAGACCTGCAATAGGGTACAAAATAAGGGAATGGGTTCATAGCTTTCGTATCCTTCCGTTCCAGTTCATATCTTTCAGGAAAGAAAGACTCATTTCAAAGTCACGTGTTCCAAAGGGTGCGTCACACTGAGGGGAAGGTGCCGGATTGATATATATGACAGACACGCACCTATGATTTCGTCAAGGGCTGTAGCTCAGCAAGTCAAAGCGTAATCTTATATAAAGGTTTAATAGGCCATACTAAATTATAACAAACTCCCTGGCACTACAGCTCATGGTGGGTCAAAGACTGACAGATTTTGAGACAGGGGATGATTTCTTTTTGGGGGTAGGGTTGTCAGCTTCACTTCCAACGTACCTATTATAAGGAAACCTCCGGTTTAAGGTGAATTCCGAACCATTGCAATCATCCCTGGCACCGCAGGGACCCAATCCCAGAACCTATTGCACCGAGCACCAGAATTCTCGTCACTCTACCATTTGGCCTCTGATTAAGCACACTCACCGTAACCATGCTCGCACGCACACACATACGTGCATACACACACGTACATACACACACCAAATACATACGTGTATACGCACACACACGTGCATGCACACACGCACATGTTTACTGTTTTAGACTGACAAAAATATTTTATAATTCTATCCTTTTCTCTAACCATGGATTAACTATAACTATTTACAAAGCATCGCCGCTTGAAATAACTAGCTTCAACTAGGTTTAAAAAAAAAAGACTAAAAAATGTATCTATTCAATTGTATTTCCAACATCATTAATTCACACTGGCAATCATAGAAAAGGACTGTTATGATCTCATTCTTTTTCATGTTTTCTTATACTCTTGTAACAAGCGCGTTACTTAATTAAAGGTTGCGTCTGGTTTGAAGGCGTGGGGGACATGCAATGTGATTATTGGTTTTCTTTTTCGCCTGTAGGCAAAGGTTACAACACGCTCCGCACGTTTCACTTTTTAAAACCGAATTATTTTTAAACGCTTTCTGGTTTCGACATCACGTTTCATGGCTGCTACCTGAGAATGTCGTGAGTTCTGTAACCATCGAACCTACCTAAAAGCACCTGTCGATTCTGGTTTGCACGCGTAGAATGTCAGTCTCTTAACACGATTGAAGAAGTTGTTAAAAATTATCAATAAACAACAGTGAGCTTGAAATGGCAGTAACAGACGGCATGGCGTTTCAGTAACGGTTGTGAAATTCAGTATATGCTCTCTGCTATATTATACTAGAGTACAGCATTGAACATAAGCACATCAAATTCAATGAGTTTTTTTAAAAACCAAAGTGATGTTGTTGTTTTTAATTCCATACTCTAAGCATTGGTTTTTCCTAAATTCCATACGCTAAGCATCGGATTTCCTAAATTCCGCACTCTGAGCATCCGATTTCCTAAATTCCGCACTCTGAGCATTGTATTTCCTAAATTTCGTACTCTGAGCATCGGATTTGTTAAATTTCGTACTCTGAGCATCGGATTTCCTAAATTCCGCACTCTGAGCATCGGATTTCCTAAATTCCATACTCTAAGCCAAAGGTGGCCAACCCAAATGATCTTGCGGGCCACTTCGGAAATACATACCAACTCCGCGGGCCGCATATAAAATTATCTATCCCCATATTAGATTTAAACCCCCTCTAGACATTTTTTCGGATTGAAAAATTGAAACATAATGAGTTATTATTATTATGTTTACTATTACTCTTATATGTATACACATTAATATACACTGAAGTGACAAAAGTCATGGGATAGCAATATGCAAATTTTCAGATGGCAGTAGCATCGCGTAGAACAGGTATAAATGCGCAGTGCTTTCGCAGATTTTTCATTTCTGTTCAAGTTATTCATGTGAAGAGGTTTTGACGTGGTGATGACCGCACGACGGGAATTAACAGACTTTGAACGCGGAATGTTAGTTGGAGCTAGACGCATGGGTCATGCCATTTCGGAAATCATTAGGGAATTCAACATTCCCAGATCCACTGTGTCAAGAGTGTGCCGAGAGTATGAAATTTCAGGCATAACATCCCACCATGGACAGCGCAGGGGTCGACCGCCTGCACTTAACGACCGAGACCGGCGACGTCTGCAAAGAGTCGTAAATTCTAACAGACAAGCAACACTGCGTCAAATAACCGCAGAAATCAATGTGGGACGTACAAGGGACTTGTCTGTTAGAACTGTGCGGAGAAATTTGGCTTTCTTGGGCTATTCCAGCAGAAGACCGACTCGAGTGCCTTTACTGACAGAACGACATCGCTTGCAGCGACTCTCGTGGGCACGTGAGCATATCGGTTGGTCCCTAGATGAATGGAAAACCGTGGCCTGGTCCGATGAGTCACGATTTCAGTTGGTAGGAGCTGATGGTAGGGTTCGAGTGTGGCGCAGACCCCACGAAGCCATGGACCCAAACTGTCAGCAAGGCACTGTTCAAGCTGGTGGTGGCTCCGTAATGGTGTGGGCTGTTTTTTCATAGCATAGACTTAGTCCTCTGGTGCGACTGGACCGAACGTTGACTGGAAATGCTTATGTTCAGCTACTTGGAGATCACTTGCAGCCATTCATGGACTTCATGTACCCAAACAACGATGGGATTTTTATGGATGACAATGCGCCATGTCACCGGGCCACAACTGTTCGCGATTGGTTTGAAGAACATTCTGGACAATTCCAACGAATGATCTGGCCACCTAGATCGCCCGACATGAATCCCATCGAGCATTTATGGGACATCATCGAGAGGTCTGTTCGTGCCCAAAATCCTGCACCATCAACGCTTTCACAATTATGGACGTCTATCGAGACAGCATGGCTCAATATTCCTGCAGAAGACTTCCAACGACTTGTTGAGTCCATGCCACGTCGAGTTGCTGCACTTCGCCGGGCGAAAGGAGGGCCAACACGATATTAAGAGGTATCCCATGACTTTTGTCACTTCAGTGTATTATCTAATAATAATAAACGCATATTGTAAAGAAATATATGACACTAAAAATGAAATATAAATGTAAAAAAAAATGAAACCATTAAAAAATATTTATTTTACTCGTGCGATATGTGTTTCTCCACTCTTCCACTTAGCTTTTGCAAAGAGATCTCAATTTGGCTATTTGCACATCATAATGGGTGTTGCAGGTTAGTAGTGGGGTAGTGCTACTCGCGTCCTTAGCATATCTTCAAGCTACACGTGCACTCTGGGTAGTGCTAAATGAGTAACAGCGGTGCAGCCCTTGCTTATAGCATAAAGATTAACTGTCTCTGTATTTCCAGCTGCATTACAACAACAGATGAGACACCATGACTATTATTCTGAGCAAGCGAACTCATGGTAACGGAGTGGATTTAAACGTTCACTGAGACAAATTATCTGACTGTGTATCAGAGAGCCCATTTGGCTTAAAAATTTACGGCCTTTCGTTAAATAAGACGAACTGGCGCAGGGGTAAAGAAACGGATTTCTGAACGCAATTTCGAAGGTTCGAATCAAAGCCCAGCTCCATTCGCTATTTAGCTATGATGCGCACATTAATTCTTTTGCCGTCTAGTGACCACATTTAGGTTTATTTTTTATTTTTTACCCCTTTTTTTTCTTGTAAATAAAAGGATTAGACAAAAATATCAAAAAATGAAATGCATATACATATAAAACTATAAAAACAAAATAAAATACCAGAACTTTGGTTCTGAGAACGGCCTTTTTTTTGGGGGGAGGGGTGATGTTATAATGCTTTTTACCTTACAGATTCATCATTACGGCCCACATGTTCAGAAATCTTAATTTTTAATCTTACACAATATTTGTATGGCATATACTACTGGTCCCTAACTGTACCGAATTTTAAATTTAAATTCTTTAAATTATTTTTTATTTACTTTTAGTATTTTTTTACCATATACTAACATTAAGCAGCCTATTAAAAATCGTAAATTTTATATATGAATTATGATAAGGAGGTTAAGGGTTCTATCCCCATGGGTACTCCGTAATCGGTACGCCAGTTGCCAGTAAACGAAAATAAAGTAATCACTGTAAATAAAATAACGAAAAGCAATTGCATTCTTAAGTTTAGTTAAATAAAAATAAGTAAAATCTTATTAAGTTAGTTGATTGAAGTTGCACTGGTCTTACCCTCCAAAACGCCCACAAAAAAAAGGGTTTGACCTGTCTAAGGACATCGTTATGTTTCTCTGACAGCATTCCAAATTGACATGATTTTTTTTTCTTACAGCTTCCTACTCACGAACATTCTTGCCCAATGAAACCAAGATCCTGCGTTCTCTCTGAAGCAGGTTGCCAATTTAAGGTAAGAAAAATCTTATTTGTAAGTTACAAAAGATCCCTTTTTATAGCGCAATTTCTCTGGCACCAATACTACAGTGTCCAAAAAGTAAGATCAGTTTTCAATTAAAATTTCAAGGGAATATGGCATTTCAATTTTTTTTCTTTTTTAGATTGTTGGCACTGTCCTATGTGAAATTTTACGTTACAATATTCATTAGTGTTTGAGTGACGCTTGGTTTTGTGAGATGCTAAAACTGATTCCGGCGATTTTTGAAATGTCTCTTCAATCGACTCAAAACGGTGTCCCCGGAGTGGCCTTTTGAGTTTAGGGAATAGCCAGAAGTAACACGATGCAGGTGAAATCAAATGCACTAAATCAGGTGAATACGGTGGTTGTGGAATGATATGGGTTTCATTTTTGGCGAAAAAATCACGAAGAATTAATGCAGTGGGAGCTAGCGCATTCAGTGTTTTCGGTACCAATCGAGATGTGACGCATTTTAGGCCCAAAACATCTTTTAAAATTCCAACATCATCACCAAGGTCTTTAATTGTAAATCGACGGTTTGCAAGCACCAAATCTTTTAATTTTTTGGACGTGAGCTTCGGTTGAGGTTGACCAGAGGGCTTTTCGTCTTCGCCTTCTTTGAACTGTTTTTACCATTTGTAAACATTTCTTTCTGATATAGGAATGCTCACCGAATGCCTTCTGCAACATTCTATAGGTTTCTGCAAACAAAATTTAACGCAAGTTCTTTGCTCAATTCATTCAGACATTTCAAAAATCGCCGTAATCAGTTTTAGCGTCTCACAAAGCCAAGCGTAACTCAAGTACTCATGAATATTTTGACGTCAAATTTCATACATATGTCAAGGACAATGCCAACAACCTAAATAGAAAAAAAATTGAAATACCATATGCCCGGGAAATTTAAATTGAATACCAGTCTTACTTTTTGGACACAGTAGTATCATAATTAATAACTATTTCAATTTATTAAAAAATTTTTTTACAGGGAACAGCGGAAGAACTCGAGAGTCATTCTAGTGATATACAGAACCATATTCAAGTGATTGCGGAATCTATGGCTCAATATCGTCTCAATATACGGGTACGTATAATGTCATAGATTCAAGAGGAATCCATGGCAATAACTCTGAAATATAAGTTATTAAAAAACAAATTAATTAATTATAGTCAGGCTTTTCAAATGTAGTAAGTAATGTCTCTTTCTAATCTCTTAGTACATTTATAGAAACTATAAATATAGTAACTTAACGTGGTTTTTAGCAGACTTGATTTATCAGAGCCCAGAGGTCACCGTAATAAGTTATTAAAACATTAATTCCGATTTGTGTTCACTGAAAAAAACTTCCTTCAGTTCAGAATCAAGTAAAAAAGGGACTATAGCTGCCAAATTTGGAAGTTCCAGGTTGAAAACTGTGAATTTGTATAAATGACAGATTAACAGATTTTCAAATTTAATATATTAAAAATACAAAAGTGTTCAGTTAAATGGTTTTTATCAATCGATTTTTTTCATAAATTAATAATAAAACAGTTAAACTGCTTATTAAAGTGCCCAATATTTGAAAACAATAGCAACTTTTATATATATTTAATAACCACAACTAAATTTAATTTTCCAGAATCTTGAGTTGAAAGTTGAAGAATCTGTGTCGGAAAATATAAAGTTAAAGGAACAATTACAGGTTTGTTGTGTTAATTATTTTTTTGATATATTAAATAGTTAATGAGCTAAAACAAATCTGTGCAAAAAAATTAGGAAGAAAATATTGTATCAAAAAGTTAAAATCATATTTTAAGTAATATTTCATTTTTTTTTTCAGGATATCTATCCCGTTTTAGGAACAGTTAAAAATCTGGACACTACAGTCACAACACTATTAGAAAAAGTAAAGGTGGGTGGATTATTTAAACACATTATTTTCAAATTATTGTTACTGCGGTATTTTTTTTTATTAACTGATATAAAGAAATGGGGGGTCCTGATGGCCGAGTAGCTAACGCTCTGGCGCTCGGTAACACAGTTCTCGGATTCGTATCCCGCCAGTGCCATGGACGTTTGTAGTGGTTCGGAATCCACTTTAAACCGTAGGTCCCAGTCCTAATAGGATAGTAGAGCGTTATAGTGGGGGAGATGGTAGTGTTACTCGCGTGTAGCATATCTTCAAGCTACACGTGCCTCCTGGGTGGGGCTAAATGATTAACGTCGGTGCAGCCCTCGCTTATAGTATAAAGATTAACTGTCTATATGTTGTTGTTATTGTTCTAATGCAGCCGGCAATACAGAAATAAATATTCAAAAAAATAATTCATATATCTAGTTTTGAAACTTTTGATAATACTCTTTTAATAGAAGCATATTGTTCAATAGCTCGCTCACACACACAAATAAACTCAAATAAAACACAGGATGTGGATTGTATAAATTAATCTCCTTTATTTAGGCAGCCATCACACTCGAGGATGGACTGACCACACGACCTCTCTCTGGGGTTACAGTGGTTAAACTCCCCTTTCTTACATTCTTTCTCTCTCTCTCTCGTCATCTCACCCCCCCCAGACAAGATGTTTACTGGACATAGGGCGTTGACTTCCCCTATGCACGGGGACCTGGGTTTCGACGCAACACATATCTAAAGCTTATTTGCATAATTCAAGTAGCAAGCTCGTTACAAAGCAGAGCCAAAATGACATTAAAAAAAATAAAATAATTTCTGCTTTCAGAAAGATAGAGACTCGATGGAAACTGTGACAACGTGTATCGGAAGTGTCTCACATCGATAGTCTGAATGGAGTTTTTCTCCCATATGACAAGCAATTGCGGGGCAGTTACCCCTAAAAATCTCCTCGGAAGACAATGACCTATCATCAGTGTCAAGACATTATATATACGTTTATACCTGCAGAAAAGCGAAGATTTTAAATCTGTATTCTCTGTTTTGAGAAAGAAAGAGTCGATGATGATAATTGTGACAGTGTATATAAGCTTCTCACTGTCTGTGCGGTCTTTATAATTGGCCATTTTACGCACTTTATAAATAGGACGACTTGTTATGGACTTACTTGTTACTCGACGACGACGACGACGAATACCAAATAAGCAAGTAGCATTTTATAATAAGCCAGTTTTAAAGGATTAATTTAGACGACTACTCCTAAAATTCCTCCTTTCATCGGTTGACTGCTCGTGGTAAACCTGAGAATTCCAGGTCCATTGCTATCCCCCCCAAAAAAAAAAAATAAATAAATAAATAAAAAGGTATAATTTAAAAAAATACAAATTCCATTTTCCAAGAAGGATTCTCATTTTATTTTTAATACCTCATTAAAAAGTTATTAACATTTAACTTTTACCTTTTACAGAAACTAGAAATAGCCGAGCAGACAGTGGAAGAGATGAACGAAACTCTCATCAGACTAAAAGAGTACATGCAGGTAAGATTTCTTTATTAGACTTTTTTCAATTCCTTCCATTAGCTCACGCTCTCCCTATATATATCTTGTTCACATTTCCAATCGTTCATAAAATACTTCTAATTCATCCACTCGAGTTTTAAATACATTTTTTTTTTGAACTTGTAGTGGATGACACTGGATGTTAATACAGTTTTTTCAAATATTAATTCATTCATTAAATTTAATTTATTCATTTTAGTTTTTTTTTAGATTCAAATTGCATATATCTACCAATAAATGGCGCCAGATAAACTTAAAAAAATGAATGAAAATTATTTATAAAGGGCTTTTCTGCAATAGAGTGAAAAAAAAGTAGGAATTGACTTAAAATTTTTTTTTTATATATTACTTGTTTCTTTGCATGTTGAAAATCTAATAATCTATTTAAAATATGCTAAATAAAAATCACATTATTGTTGTTATATTTATTTTGTGCAATTTTAAAAACCATTTCTCAAGAGATAAGTCGAAAACTTCTTACTAGATGTGGGGAGTCAAAGTCCGGAGAATCGGAGGTAGTATAAAAATTCGACTTATTCACGTAAAAAAAATTTTTTTTTTTCCCGAAATTCAAGGAATAAATGTTAAGGAGGCAATTCAGGTGCCTCCTTAACATTTAATAAACCAAGTCAGTGACTAAGTAAAGTCAGTGACTACTTTAGCTGCATACCAAGTAAGTGTCGAGACTTTTCTCAGCAGTCAGGCAAGCGGCCAATTGGCTAGTGCTCTGGCCTTTGGTATCCCAGGCTTCGGGTTCGAATCCTGGCGGTGGCATGGATGTTTGTGAGTGGTTCGGAATCCACGTAAAACTGTAGGTCCAGGTCTGTTTAGCCCAAAGTGTGCAGAAGATGACCGTAGAGCGACAAACCAAACCAGTACTCAGGCTCGTAAAAAGTTGTCTTTTATCCACAATAATAGAACAGCTTCTGCGATGTCTTTCGTTAAGAGCAAATAAAACTCGATGTATCACAAATGCTCGACTTGTGGCCCAGTTGTAAACGCGTGCAGGAACGCCGAGATTTCAATCCACTGGCGGCTTTGTTCTGGGCAATAATTTCAGAAACGAGGATACTCGAAGGAAATTTTGACAATGTGGGTAACGGCGCCTTGCATCGTTAAACGAAGTGTCTGAGGGGAGTTTTCCAGATTTTCTCCCATATGACATGCAAATGCCGGTCAGTTACCCCTAAAAGTCCTCCCGAAAAGCAGTCTGCACTCCTCATCACCCGTCGATGGGCTGTTCGTGGTATACATAGCGGTACAAGAGGCCCACCGATGTTTTTAAGCAGAAAGATACTATTTTCTTTTGCTTGTCTTAAGCTATTCTGTAAAACTTTGGTAGGTATTTAATTGGTATTGCTATTTTTTAAAATCAAATTTAGAATACAAGAATGTCTTTTAAGTGAGTACAAATATTACACCTTTAAATTTGTAATATAAATAATTTGTTATATTTATAAAAACGCGAACGCAATTTTTTTTTTTTTTTACAGATATCCGAGTTTAATTAATGTCATAGTATTTATGTCAGAAATTCAACCCCCCTTTGGTTTTGTTTGTCGTTCATCTTGTGCACACTTCAGGTTAAACAGACCGGGACCTACAGTTTAAAGTGGATTCCGAACCGCTACAAACATCCATGGCACCGCCTGGACTCGAACTCGAAACCTGTGGTAGCGAGAGCTAGCCACTCGGCCATCAGGCCTTCTCAACCCCCTTTGGGGATACTCACTTCAGTGGGTTCCGTAACTCACTAGTTGCCGCATTCTGCAGGGTAAGGGAAGGCAGATCATTTATGGAGAGCTATGGTGGTGATTGGTAGTTACTTTCCGTATGCCTTAGGCGGGTCGGATGACTTTCTATGAAACTTATTTCGCAAATTCTGCTAAATCCAATACAACATAAAATTACGATAAAGAGCCGATATAAAAAATCCGGCCCAGGAATCGGAAATTTTTGTGGTCGAATTCCCAGCACGGTGATACACAGTCCATTCACATTAATGTGACCACCACCTACTTTCGACGTCAACGTGAAATAACCAATCACAAAAGGCAGGTGGCAGCACATTGCAGTGGAGTGTATATAAAGGATGTCCTAGGGCATCGGAAAGCATTTCAATCGTTGGCGTAATACAGAAACGTAGCGATTTATCCGACGTCTAAAAGGGCGTGATTATTGGCTTTCGGGCCAAGGGTGGAAGCATTTCGGAAACGGCAAATTTTGTGAACTGTTCGCGTGCCGCCGTGGTAAAAGTATACCGTGCATGCCAAAATGGCGCTATCCAAAATCAGCGGCGTAGCACATATGGTGTATAGATGACAGAGGTGAACGAAGGCTACGGAGATGCGTTCGGGCGAATAGATGTGCAACTGACCGCCCAGATGAAACAAGGGGCTACCAAGAGTTATCCTCAGCAACGGTTCAGCGAACGTTGCTGTGCCTGATTAATGCACCTATGCTGACTGCTGTTCATCGGCGACGAAGGCCGGAATTTGCACGCCAGTACCGAAACTGGAAGTCCACAGAGTGGCTTTTTCTGATGAATCACGTTTTATGCTCCATCGGACAGATGGACGTTGGCGTATACGGCGTGAAACGTCTGAAAGTAAACACCCTGCAACAATTGCCGGAAGGATCCAAGCAGGAGGAGGGATGGTTTGGGTGTTGTTTTCCTGGCATTCACTGGGTGCACTCATTGTGGAAGGCACGATGGATCAGCACAAGTACGCATCTGTCCTTGCGGACCATGTCCACTTCTACATGCGAATTATTTTTCCTCAGAATGATGGCATCTACCAGCATGACAATGCGAGGTGTCATACAGCTCGCAAACTCACCGGATTTAAACCCAATCGAGAATCTGTGGGACCACCTCGATCGGGTTGTTCGCGCCATGGATCCTCAGCCGCGTAATCTAGTGCAGCTGCCCACGGCACTGGAGTCGGCATGGCTCAACATCCCAGTGAACACCTTCAGGAACCTAATTGACTCTCTTCCTGCACGTCTCGCAGCGGTCCGCTCTGACAAAGGTGGGCGCATTAATGTGATTGGACTGTGTATATTTCTTGTCGCAGGTAGTAAGGCACTATGTTTAATCCACGCCATTTTTTCTCCCTTGAATAAACCGCAAAAATGAATTTCTAAAGTAAATATAAAAATTGAGCCAAAGAAAGAGGCTCAAATCAATCGCGGTTTATCCGGCGTTGAAGATTATACAAAATTGTTTTCTTTTTACCACCAAAGATTACATGCTGGAAGTTATGTTAGTTTTAAATCGAAAGCTTTACACATTTGTATATAGCTTTTCTGATGGCCGAGTGGCTAGCGGTTTGTCATCACATGTTTCGGGTTCCGGAGTTGCCATGGCTGCTTGTAGTGGTTCGGAATCCGCTTTACGATCACATTAAACCGTAGGTCCCCATTTAGAGCGTGGTGGGGGTAGTGTTACTCGCGTCCGTAGCATATCTTCCAGTTACACCTGCCCCCTGGGTAGTGCTAAATGAGTAATAACGGTACAGCCCTTGCTTATGGCATGGCATAAAGATTAACTGTCTCTGTATTGCCAGCTGCATTAGAACACATTTGTTATTATTCTTAAAAATTATAAATGAAACATTTTAAGAGATGTATTATAATTAAAAGAATTTTAATAATAAATATTTTTTTAAATAAAATAATGTATTATTTTGTAAGCACTTGTTTAATTTCTGGCGCCATCTGGTGTGTTGAAATTAAAATAAAAGTTTATTAATGAATAACAAGAAATTTTTCATACACTTCGATTAAGAATCAGATAAAACAAAATGGAAAAAATTTAGACCAACAAGTAAGTGTATTGTTTTTAGAAAATACATGCAAACAATTAAATCTCTAGGTTTTATAAATAGATTAAATGGGGTATAATAATAAAAAAAAAACCTTGGTTTAGTTATAAATTTTCTAATTTTTCTTTTAACAGTGAGTTGATAAGCATATTGTTTATAAAATACAGAAAAACAAATCTCTTGTTTTATAGATAGATTTAGAAGCATACCATGATTAATTTTTCTTTTTATAGCGAGCTCAACCTGCAGTGGTCCAGGACCACAAATCAAAGTCTCCACAAGGCACTAAATCTCCAGAACTGAAATCTCCACCAAGAGGGCTGTTTAACCACAACACATCTTTTGAAGACCACAAGCCGAAGCACGCAGCACCTCCAACAGATCTGTAAAAATGCAATCTCAACACAATTGGAACAAGAGCTGAGAAAAGGTTTTTCTCTGTGCATTCTACATAAACTTTCAGAACGTGGTGAGCTGTTGAACTATAAACAGGACCATTTGGAAGAATGTTAGGCCAATATTTCTTGGCTTATAAAGTTGTGATAAATGCTTTATCAACAGACGTTTTGTTCATGTCTACACAAGGTCTGTGTACAGGATCTTAGCATAAGGATCTCTCAAATTGTTACAAGAAATTTGCAGCCTGCACAGATGTGAATTGTTATTTATATAAGAAACCAGACTTATAAAATATTTACGACTTAAAATAATTCATTTCTAATAGCAATAAAGGATTGTGAACTTATTTTGAAGCGAGTAATGAATTAACAAAATCAAGCAAAAATCTTTTAGAAGTAAAATATACAATAATTGACTTAAGTATAAACATGCCAGAATTTCTTCTTAGTTATATAAAATTTTTTGAATTGTATGTAATTTGTTTACATAATAATGACAACTGAAATTATTTCTATGATTCAAAAGTCTTAAAATATGTGAATAATATTTCAATGCTAAGTAAAACGTAGTAAAAATTTTGGTATACCTATACTTTTGTATATCGTGTAAATATTTAAATCTGTTTCGTTTACTTTAAGAAGTATTGTATTGTTACATTCCAGCATTTAAACTAGAGTTGGGAAATGATATATTTATGCATTTTTTTTCTATATTAAAAATATCTTTTAAATGGAATTGTAATTAATATTTCTCTTGAATTAGGTTTTGCTTCATATAGGAACTATGTTTTTCGAAATATAAGATTATTAACTATTTGTACAGCTATTATACGAAATAATATATGCTTTTATCTTTATTGTATATCTTTTGTAACAATTAAATAATTTTATTTGGTTTCTAGAATGCTTCCTTTGTCTATAACAATTAATGTGGAGCAGTTAAATATATACTTCAAACAAATATTTTTCATAATTTTTTTCCAAAGCTCTCACAAGAAAGCAAAAGTTATGAAAAACTGTATTAAAAAGTATATCATAAGCACTTA
The DNA here is from genome assembly GCA_021605075.1 of Caerostris darwini. Lineage (NCBI taxonomy): Eukaryota > Metazoa > Arthropoda > Arachnida > Araneae > Araneidae > Caerostris > Caerostris darwini. The sequence goes on along the minus strand of BPLQ01003666.1, from coordinate 1,291,243 downwards.
CCAGAAATGTACTTCATTTCCTTTAACAAAACAAAAAGCGCCTTCATTCAAATTTGTTGAACTAGCTTCAGTTAAAGCTTACATAAATTTTTCATTTTTTTAAACAAAAAATATATTCAATGGCATTGCTTTGCTGGGCTTGAACTGATTCAATGATGTTTATTGAAATTACTCTAGTTAGAATTATCACTGGAAAAGGTCTTACTGTCACTGCCTGTACACTGCATCTAGCAGAGAAATCAAGTTGATTGCAGTTCTCCACATATTAAGAAGTTTTCTTTTAGGAAATAGTTAATACTTAAAATTCAAAACATTTGAACAAATTTATATTAACAGATGAATCAGTTTATCAAGAACAAATAAAAACTGAAAACACTTTAACACAAAATGTATAAAAAAAACTATTTATTTTCATATATAAAAGTCAATTCTACTCAAAAAATGTAAAAAGCTCAGAAACATAGCGTATTACAACACAAGAGCATCTGAGTTTTGTTCTTTTCTTTTTTTAACAGTATAAACGACTTTATATATATACACATTTCATACATTTAAAACACAATGGGATGATGACACGAAAATTCAACATATCATAAAATCCAGAGATTTCCCATTTTACCAAAATGTAAACATGAAAACCTTCTGATGAGGATACATCTTGATACAGAATAACACATCCAGTTTTAAAATAATTACAGTCTCCATAATTAATACATAAAAAATACAATATACTACAATTACACACATTTTCAGATTAGTAGAACATATTATACTTCATGCATATAATTCAATTCATTGCAATTTGCATTAACATAAGTAATATTTTTAAAATATATATGTCGTCTTGCCTTTTTTTAAAGATATATACAAGACTTAAAATAAAATTTATAATAATAAGCACTGCATTTTGTTTTTAATATACAACAAATATACATGGTGTAAATGTAACACATACATTTCTTCACAAAATCATACAACACATATAATAAGGGTTACTTAAAATATATAATTCTATTACAACGTGAGCAGATGAACTTTTTACCCTTCTTTATAAAGAGGGTAGTTAGTAGTCTTAATTTACAGCTTTATAATGGGATAAATTAAGGAAACTTTTAAGAGATATATAACAAGGCTAAAAACTACAGACCAGATTCAGATAAGACTACTACCTAAAAGCATTTTTATACTGGGATAGGAACTTCAATACTATCTTATACTGAGAAGGATGATACTGACATAACTAGATACAATCTACATTGTGCAAATTTTTGTAAGTCCTTGAAAAAGTGACAACGAACTATGTTAATTATTTATTTTTTTATACTTTAACAATAAATATCACTAAAAATTAGACAGCTGTTAATTTATAAAACATCTGAAACTAAATATAAACCATAAAATAAGTTAATAATCGAGAGTAAATGCTTAATTAAAAAAATTATTCCAAAAACATTAACAAATTTTTTTCTTTCACCATAAAGAGATATAAAATTATAAATAATTTAACCTTCAAAATTCTTTCACAAATTTTCTGCATTTTTTTTTTTTTTAAATAGCACCAACATTTCTTACATGAGTAAAACACAAACACCGACCCCTTAAAAATGATTAAAAATAAATTATCCTTTATGGTGTTCTACGTCTGCATTTATGTATGAATGCACATAAATAAATTAATGATGGAGTAAGAAGAAATAATGAAACATAAAAGAAACCTATATCTGTTAAACTGAGTATTTTTGACTAATGCAAACTGACTAGTCAAGGAAGAGAAAATATTTGAAATTCTATAAATAATTTCTTATTAATTTTTTTTTTCATTATTAAAACATTCATCAAGCAAAATACAAACTGAACCATGAGTATAATATAACTTAGCTTAGCAACTAAATATTCTATTTAATACGATTAATATAAAAACACTTATTAAAAAAAAAGTAAACACTCAAGCACATAAATAAATGATAATACTTAAAATGTCCGAGTATAATCAAGAAAGAAAATATATTTCATATGTTAATTTTTTTTTTTATGTTGAATAGAAATAGAACTACAAAATAAATTACACATAAAATAAAAATCCCATAATTGTATTTACATCTTAAAAATCATTTCTCAATTTACTGCAAATTTTGTTAAAAAGCAATGAAATGTTAATGTTTAAGAAGAAATTAATTCTTTATAACACGAAGAATTAATTGATTTGCATTAAAATTTCAGACAGCGTATTTGAGATTATACAACAAAGGTAAATAAATTAAGATACAAATTTAAAAAAAAAAAATTTTTTTTTTAATTATATAACTTGCATTAAAAGCTACGTCTGATATTTAAATATAGTGAAATTGTAACTATTTAAGGAGAGTTTCATTCTTAAATAAAGTAAATAAAATATAAAATGGGGAGCAGGAATCAGAACAATAAAAATACCAAAAATTAAAATAGTTAATAACAGATTACAAATAAATATTGCTCATATTTTTACAACCATTAAAGAACAAAAACAGTATTAATAAAGTGAAAACAAAAGTATATAATTCCACCAAAAAATAATTTTGACTGTAACTTAAATGGAGTCAATTTTAAAATTAGACTAGTTTTCATCTTCCTGTCCAATATTTAAGCTCTAATATGTTCGAGGAAGGCTTTTCTTTTAGATTACGAGATACTGATTGATAGTAAACTGATAATTTTTTTCTTCTTCATATAGTTCAAAGATACATAATCTGATTTATATATATATATATATATAATATTTTTGTGAAAAACTTTGATTTAAGGGCACATAGTCTGGACTTAATTGAGATCTTTTTCAAATTTAATATTTTCATGCATTAATCATGTTATGTTGGTCTATCGACTAATTAAAATATTTCTGAATAAAGATATTGCTAGCTAAAAATATTTTTTATAAAATCAAGTGTCCGATAATTTTTTTTCATTTTATATTGTATATACAACCTGTATTTTAATAAAGCAACAGTAAAACCTTTGATGGCAATTTTCTTATTTAAGTGTTTCATACGTGTATTTTATTACAAAAAATACACATGATTAATCTATAAAAGTCCTTTGAAACTAAGTTGAAATATGAATAATTTGGTGAATATTTATTTTAATTTAATCTTTCTATTGCAAGGTGTGTGAATGCATATTTTATAAAATACCTACAAATATAATATTCAAAATCTCTATTTCTATATGTGCCCACTACTAAGCAATGTGATGACAAATTGCACTTCATACAGTTTTTTTTATATATTTCTCTTTTAACACATATATACACTCACATATATACAATACTAACATACTTTGAAACTTCCTAAATTTAATAACTACAACATTCCATACATTCACACACATTTATACAATTAAATTGTCTATAAAAGTTTACAATTAAGTCGTCTGTAACTTTGAGATAATTTCAAACTAACACCAAACAAATATATTAAAAAAATGGAGAGATAAAGAGAGATTAAAAAAAAAAAAAAAAAAAAAAAAAAACAATAAGAAATATTTCTTTAAATCTATTTTCCAGGAAAATCAATTATTAGAGACAAGTAAACAATTCAATAAAATGCTTATATTTATATATACTATATCACCTCCATGCATAACTGAGAACTTGGAAATAATAGACATATATTAAATACATATATTTTTATTTTTATGCTAAATAATGATCATGGCAGCTGTAAAATGATGAGAGGGACTTTTTGGAATTTTAATTTTTAATGATCATTATAATATGCTGAGAATACCATTAAAACATACACTTAACCTAAAAGCAGTGTATATAGTATTACAAAATGGCAGTGACACAAAAACATTCTTCAACAAAAATATAGCTATACATTTCTATTCTATTACACTTTTAATTTTTAATGTACATAACTATTTTTTTTCTTTCTAAAATACCATTGATTTTAGTAATTTTCTATATTAATACAAATTAAATATTCAATTTAACAATCAAAATTACAATAAAGATTATAAAACACATCTTTTTAAATTGCTTCCATTACAGTGACATTCACATTTCTTTGTGAACATTTTCATAAATAAAAAATACATTTTGAAATACAGATGACTAAATAAAATCACTTTAATACGGCATGCAAATGAACAACAATAAGTAATACAGTATTCTAATTAAATATAAATATATAGATAAAGCATGGGTCACCGAACTATAGCTAGCAAGCATTACGAATCCAGCCCAGCACACAAAAATTTATAATAATAAAAAAAACAAAAAAAAAAAACCACATTAATAAAATTATTTTATTTACAAGTAAAAATACTTATTGAACTATATTTATAAAATAAAATGTTAACATTGAAAGAAAAATTCATTAAGCAAAAATTCAAAATGTAAACTAAACTAGCATTTTGACTAGAATCATCTTTTACTTATAAAATTTTATTGCTGTTTCCTTTTCACATTGTATCTTAATGCAGATGTTTGCTAATTTCAAAAAAAAAAATTATTTTAAAATTGATAAGTTTGTTTTTATTGTTAAATTATATTGGTATTTATTCATTTTTTAATATGCAAAATTTTAAATTTTAACAAAAATTTGAGCTTTAGAAAAGTTATTGATATGGTGTGCTAGGTTTTAGATCTCCAGATTTTACAGAACAGTGAACGTGACCCTTGGACCAATAAGTTTGTAATCCGATGACAAAAAATATAAAAATGCAGCAAAAAAAATATAAAAGAAATGCAAAAAAAGAGGTTTTGAGTATATATATGAAACTTATAAAAAGTAATAAACACAAGAAAGTAAACCAATTATAATTAAATTTACAAAAGCTAAGTGTTGGACCATTTTACAATATGCCTAAAAAAAGATTCTCTGCTATCATTCGAAGCTAAAAGTATGCCATTTCTGAACGGAATTGAGTGTTTTACTAAATCCCTCAACATCAGATAAATATCAAAATTCACATCTTCATATAAATGCAGAGAAAAAGAATTCAGGCATTAAATATTGAAGTGTCTTTAAGATCTATAAGTAGATATTAAAGTTGACATGTGACAAAATTTTCAGCGAGATGAAGATTGGCATATAATTCTGCAAAAGTGAACCACACAATAACTTATTCAAGACTTTGTTATTGAGTGATGGTTCTTTTTGCATAAGCAACTGTATGCAATAAAACTTGACCAAAAGGTGCCAAGTATAGCCTATATAAATATCTATCTCATGTGGGTTGGGCAGACAGTTTGCACAACTTGTTGACGTTCATCAGTATCTTCATAAAAAATTAACAATGATTGTATTCATGGTTTTTTGTCAGCACAGGTGGTGAGACCTAGCTGACAATATTTGTCAGTGCCACTTCGCCTTCTGCGCAAATATGTCAGCTCGCAAATTTTGTGCAAAGCAGATTCCAAGAATCTACAAAAAAGATACATTATGTTACTAATATTTATAAAATAATTCTGATTGAAAAAAAATATTGCATTTTTATTTTTTTACATAAATTTATTTAATATAGCAAAAAATATATTAAGTAAATAAAACATATGCTTATAATTCTGCAAAATGTAAATTATTTTTTTCTCTTATGAATTGATGGCTTTTCCTTTCTTTTCAAATATTTGGTTACTGTTTAAAAAAAGGAATTAAGCTGTAATAATACAAAAAAACCTAATTCACTAAAATACTAAAATTAATTTCGCTTACTTATTAAAAATTTCTAAGAGTGGCCTATCTTGAATTTAAATACATTTTTTAAAAGATAACCCATACATTTTCAATCAGCCTTGAAACATTAATGCTTATATTGAAAAGTTAAAATGCTATCAGAATTAATAAAATTCTGAAAGTATTAAATTATCAGCTAAACACTAAAAAAACAAAAAAATGTTTAGCTGAGATATGTGATGAAATATTTTTATAAACTAGGAAAAAAATTTACAAATATTATGAAAAAAAAAAATTAATGACAGAGTTATTAACTAAACCTCACAAAAAAAGTAAATAATATTATAGAACACATAGATTGAAAAATATTTTCAAAAATTTTAATAGTTATTACAACAGTTATTTAATAGTTTTTCCACCATGACAAATTTTTAGCAATATTATCCCAAAAATATTAATTGATGATATAAATATTAATCTGGTTCAATTTCACAAACAATGCATTTGCATATTTTTTAATTGATGCTGTTGATGATTTACAAAAAAGTGTTAATAATTTTACAATTGAAGCCTTGACATTAGAACATACAATTGTAGAGATGCATTTTTTAAAAATCTAATTAACAAATGTCAATAATGCAACATACATCACTTACTAAAATAATTGCATGTTTTTTTTGTTTTTTTTCCAATTTGATTTCTCTAATGGAATGGAATAGAAATTTAATGAATTCTAAAAGCTACAGAATTCTTTTTGGGGGCAGGCAGAGAGAAGGAAGGGAAAAAACAGATTTTTTAAATTGTATATACTCGATTTTACTTGAAAAATCTTTAAAAAAATTGTGTTTAATAATAACTTTCAAGGTACTTTATATTTAACTAATAGATGTACCCAGACTCAAGTAAAGATATATGAACTTTCTTTTGAATTTTAAACAGGAAAAATATAAGACTATAGAATAAAATAAGAATTCAGAAAATCATGTGCTAAACTTTTGTGTTACAATTTAAAACATCAGTAAGATTGGAATTTTACCTGTAGCAATAGCATTAAAACATTTTTTTTTTAATTTTAACTTCTTTTAAAACAAATAAAAAGGTGAAATTAAAAAGAAGTCTCATTAAAATATAAAAATGCTAATACTCAGAAGAGGACAATCAGGGACAGTACAAAAGTACTAAAATTTAGTAGTTATTTTCTTGAAGCAGAGCAGAAAAAATATTGTTTATTTTAAATAAGATGCCTATCAAAAAGCAAGCAGGTTGTTAGTGTTATTACAATTTAATTAAAGAAAATATAATTAAACAGTTATATAAATAATTATTATTGCCAGACATAAATTTGTAACAAATATTTGTATATATTAGAATAACACCATTATAAATTTAATTAAAAAGAGCAATTAACACTGTTTTCCAAAAACTCAGGGAAAAAATTGTGATTGCAAAACTAATAAATCTTCATAAATATTATGCCTTAGGTATAAGAACATGATATGCAAATAAGTAATTTGGTTTGGCTTGTAGCTCTACCGTCATTTTGCGCACACTTTGGGCTAATTAGACCGGGACCTACAGTTTAATCTGGATTCTGAACCACTCACAAACCTCCATGCCATCACCAGAATACAAAACTGAGGTCTGTAGTACCAAAGGCAGGTGCCAGCCAATTGACCATCAGGCTGCGTGCAAATTAGTAGAGCAACATATGCCATATATTCCTTTTAAGCCTGTTTTTGAGCATATATCAAGTGAGTCATATATCAGTGCTTAAAAGGAGCCTATAATGTAACATTGTGAAATTTTAAGATAATCATATTATAGATATGAGTAGACATCGATATCTGAAGAATTACAATTGTGAGCCATTGGATGAATAGAACAGAAGCAAACTAAAGTCAATTCCATAACACAAGATGGTTTAAAGTAAATTCTTTTGTAAGTCATAGACTGATTCCTAAGAATAGACTTTGTTAAAATATTTAGAAACTTTATTCGGTTTCAGCAAAATAAGAATATCTATATGAATGAAAAAATTTACAATAAAAGAAAATAACAAGGACTAAATAATATAATTTTCAAAAGCAATAAAAAAAAATTAAATACAATAAACTACAAATATGAATCATTAATCTTAATAACAAAAATTTTTTTTTTTAAATTCAAAAAATTATTACTAATTTGATCACTAAAACAAATCTTGTTTGTGATATTTATACTTATGATATGGTGATGATAAAAAATAAGAAGATAGGGTGTCCAATAATGTGCAATGTTTAAATAAGAAAAATATTAATTAAAAATTAAAGTACACTTTAAGGAAAGTAAACCAGTAAATGAGAAATTTAAAATCTAATTCATCTACTTATTCAGTTATTGAAACTTTTTAATAATTAACTTCTTGCACATAAAATAAACTACTAATTTGCATAGCATGTTCTTATGCACACACAAACTTATGAAAGAAAGCAGATTTATAAATTCCTAAAATATAAATAAATAAATAAATATTTCTCTCTTTCTAATTAGAAAAAATGAATTAAAACTATTTGATGATTTTTGGTTGTACACTAATTAAAAAATAAAACAAAGTTATTAAAAATGTTTTTTTTAAAGGCATTTCAAGTAAATGGCTAAGTAGCCAATAGAATTTCCCAATCAGTAAATAAGTTTTATTTTACTGAAAAGTATTCTTCCATACATGTGTATCTGTAGATTTTTTTTTCAATAATATATAATTTTGAATTCATAGTTTTATTTTAAAATAACAACTTATATAAACATCTTTTCCCTTTTTTAGCAATTAACACTCTAAATTATTTTTATTTTTCCTATTTAAAACAGGGGTGGCCAACACAATGATCTTGCTTGCCACTTTGGAAATGCATCATAACTCCATGGGCCACATATAAAATTATATATCCCCAGATTAGATTTAGGCATTTTTTGGAGTGAAAATTTGAAACATAATGAGTTATTGTATTTACTATTATTCTTACATGTAAACATAGATAATATAATAATAATGATACTAAACACACATTGTAAAGAAATATATAACACTAAAAATGAAATATAAAAAATATATAAATATAAATGAAATAAAAGAAATTAAATCATTAAAATATATTTATTTTACTAGTGCAATATTTGTTCCTTTCACTTAGCTTTTGCAAATCAATCTCAATTTGGGTATTATTGCATATCATAATGAGTGTTGTAGGTTAGCATCCGTTATGTTTGAGCATGTATTGTGTTTGAGCAATTTCATTTTTGGAAAAAAAAAAAAAAAAAAAAAAAACGATTTGCAGATTTAAGTTGAACCAAAAGATCTAACAACTTTGTGCCAGATTTCACAAATTAGGATGATATGGATGCACAAATAATGTATTTTTTTAATACATTGGGTTTCATTATTTCAGCCATGATAAAATAAATATATTTTGTAAAAGTGTGATAAATTTTATGGACTGGAAAAATTTTCAAGGCGGGCCGCATGTGGTCTTCGGTCCGAGCATTGGCCACCCATCTTATTCCTTTATTTAGCAATTAACACTCTAAATTCCTTTTATTTTTCATATTTAAAACATATTATATATATACTTTACAGAACTAAAGCATTTTCTTTTACTTCAGTTTAAGTACATACCTGGGCAAAAGCTACAGCTAGGACAAACCCAGCTAAAGGTAAAAGATTCTTTTCAGCCCATTCTTCACCAGAACGCACACAACCTTTTTCAAAGATCACACGAGACCTGTCCCGTTCCTGAAGATGATTCAGAGACACTGATTCATTTTGGTTTTTTGCAACATTAACTTACTTGCCATAGCCCATAACACAGTATAGAATCCGTACAACCATATAATTAAGAAGAGAATTCCTCAAAAATATTCCAGCAATTTGACTTCACTAACATATTTGCTGACAAAATAAGCAGGATTATTGATTCCTCCCTGATCAAAACGCAATACCAATACGTAAGACAAGGCGATCCAAATAAAGAAGATAAATAGAATATTTCATTAGAAAAATTATTAGATAAATCACAATCCAATTATTTTTTAGGGAATGAGTTTCAAGTTTCTAAAAGGGGGAGGGGGATTCATATTTAGAGAGCTAAAATCTACACTTCCAATGCAGGTAATATTCCTATTGTTGAATTAATTAACGTCAAATTTTATAAAGCATTTTTTATAAACTAATAATTATAGGTGCACATAATATTCACTTTACAAAATTGTGCATTAGTTATTTAATTCATCAACAAAACAGCAATATTTAAGGCATTTAATAAATTTTTAAGCCATTTCAACAAATAAAAAATATTTTATAAAGGTGGCCAATGTTTAATAGGTAATTTTAAGCAAAAATTGGCCAATTTTGTCACCAAATTCGAATTACTTTGATTTTTAACTGTAGGGCCATCAAAAGTATCACATTTATAAAAGCCAACAAAACCATTTTAAATTCCTAACTTTGTTATTTTGAAGAGAGAATTATCAGAATATGCTTTCCATGCAAATAAATTACCTTCATTATCATACCAATTTGCAATTTAGAACAAAGCAAGACTTTAAAAAATTAGTCAAGCCACATCTGTGACATGATACCACAAAAATTTTATATAATTAATTTCCTTTTCAAGTTACAGTCCTTAAGTTTAGCTTTCTTTATATTCTATTGATCGCAATGCAATATTTTTTTCCCTCTTTTAGAGATTGAAATTATTCAGGAAATGTATATGAAATTTGTATAATCTGACCACCGATTGCATGGGAAACTCATAAGCAAACAAGTCAGACAAATACAAAAAGGTGGTGTCAATGTGAAGGAAATGTGATTAAATTCTCCCCTAAATAACAAGGAAAAGAATTTAAATAATTAAAAATTAAAATTTTAGATTACATAATATTAAGTGAAAAACTAAATGAAAAAAATTATGCACCATCTAACTTTCTTTCACAGCAGCTTTATGCTATGGATATCTGACTAGCACTTCTAACAAGTAATCCATTTGTCCATTTCTGCCATTAAACCGGATGTTTACCATTCCAAGCTATCCATGGTTAAACTATAATTTATTCTGTTTCACCAATAATGAAATCTAAATATCTTCTATTAATTTGGATCTCCTTATATAATGATTAAGTTCAGTGCCAAAAAGCATACAAGTGTTAGTGCAGAAAATAGAGTGACAGTGTTAAGAGCGCTACCTGTAGCACAGCAACCCCAACTGAAACTCCCGCCACCGGTACCAGATTAGCTTCTATCCATTCCTCACCAGCTCGCAAACATCCTTTTTCGTAGATCACCGTTGATTTATCCCCTGTCTGATAGCACACAAATTAATAATTATTTTATAAAAGAGCAACCAGAATATAACCAAGGAGATATCATTTGAATCTACTCGAAGAACATATTAAATAAATCATTTAACACTAAAAAAACTTTTATTAAATCTAAAAAAATAATAAATCCTAAAGCCATTACAATTAAATTTGTTTCCAATATTTATCATTTAACAGATATGTAAAGTAAATAATAATTTATTTTTTTAAATGTTTAATTTACTGTTGTATTTGTGGTATAGTAACCAGCGGAAGTACTGCCAAGTTTACAATAATAACAAACTTGATGGCAATAGTGAACAATTTTTGAAAAAAGCTAGAAAAAGACAAAGAACAAAATATGGCTGTTAGCCCAGCATAAGCAAAACAATAAAAGTTTCTAAAAAGTTTTCGAGCATTCAATGAGTCTTATCAAATGCTCCTAAAGAAGTCGGAGAAGACAAGCTACAATTCATACTTAATGAATTTGTCAGTAGCTGTTCTTTAACCCAGGATCCGATAATTAATAATCTGATGCTAATCAAGCTTTCACATGGATTCAGGCGTTTGTGAACTTGACAGGAAGGTATCAATGCAATGCCGCTAAGTTTGATAAATTATGTACATATTAATAAACAGATACATGTTTATTGTGTACATGTAAGTTAAATACATTAAATATGTACATATTTTAACTATTTAAATTTTTATAGAATTCTTTATCTTAGATATCCACCTTAAAACTATATTAATGTTTTAAATATACAGCATAACTGTGGTTCTAAACATGCTAGATTAAAGATGGGCTATTATATTAGCAAATCGATTAGCATATCTTTTGCAGTTATTTGCTATTAATTTTTAATGAGCAAAATTAAAACTCCTAATTTACTGAATTTTATTTGTAGAAGAAAATTGGAAAACTTTCATCTTTAGCGTTTGCTTTATAACTTTAAAATATAAAAAAAGCATCCATTTTCTGGAAAACTTTTTCAACAAAAAATATTTAATTTATTTCAAATGATATCCCCTTAAAATCTGTTTAAAAGCACAAATTAAAATGAACATTAGTATTTTAGAAAAAGATATTTCTGAGGAAAACAAATACAAAATATAAACTTTAATATGAAGAAAAATTTTAAAAATAGAAAATATAAAACATTTACTTAGAATTTAAAAATTTATTGCATATATTAATAAATATATTTTTTTCAATACATTTTTCTATACAATATAAATTGTATATATATACATTTTTTCCCTAAAGTTTAAAAATTATTCCTTCTGAAATTACCCTTTTGAAAATTATTATTCTTTAAAATTATAAATTATTTTAAATACTACTTACATATTAACGATACCTTGGCGACAGACTTGGCTGTTTTTAAGTGTCGCCAATCCAACAGCTGCAGATTTGCTGAGTTTTTGCTACAAAAATGCGTATTTGGGATATGCCAGAAACAGAATAAGATGCAATTTTATTTTTTCAAGAGCGAAATATTTTACCAAAACAACGAAAATGTCCCAATTCCCATGACATGAAACTTTATTTTGGTAAATGTAAGTTTTGGAAATGCAATTTCAGTCAGTGTGGGACTTAGAAAAGACAACTGGTTTGAGGGAAGCAGAATTCCATTTTATACAGCTTTGAGATTCATATACTTCTGGTGCGAGGAGTTGACGTCGATTAAATTTTGTGAAAAGAACTTGATTTATCAGATAAAACTGTTATAGATTGGAACAATTACATGATTGAATTGTGGAAATCGATGAAAGTGTATTGAATTTTGAAAGCGTTTTGATTTTAAATGAAGTGTTTTATTATTATTTGGAACAAAAATTTTAAGTGTAGATTGGCGCCACTTAAAAACCGCCAAATCTGTAGCTGCGGTTGGCGCGTGTGCTCTTTATTGGCGCAACTGTCGCCAAGGTATCGTTAATACGTAAGTACCTTTTTTTCAATACATTTTTCTATACAATATTATTCTTTTAAAGTAACTTAAAAACAGAAATTGTATATATATACATTTTTTTCCTAAAGTTTAAAAATTATTCCTTCTGAAATTATCCTTTTGAAAATTATTATTCTTTAAAATTATAAATTATTTTAAATATATTTTTTTCTATACATATATATTCATCATTACATGATTATAAAGCTTTCATCAATAAATTATCATTATAAAGCTATTGCAGCAGATTATTTTTTGCACAATAATATCAAATTTTGATATTTTGGTTAAAAATCCCTTATTTGAATAAGAAACATTTACATTAAAATATATACTTATTTAATTTTTAATAAATAAGCTTATAGTTAAGACACTCTTTAAGAAATTCAATTCTCAACAATATAAAGCTTTCAAGATATTGGAAGAAAATATGCATAAAAAACTTACATAATCTTGCTTTCTTACATCATAACCACACTGCTTATTTTTGATAACTTCCTAGAAAAATAAATTATAAAATTGAAAATAGCTTTTTTAAAAATAATTAGAACATTTTTTTAAAAAATAAAGCATTATGCAAACTAATATAAATAGAAATATTTTTTAGATTGATATAATATTAAAATACATGCGTTTTATAAGTTCTTTCTTGTTTATCATCAGGATAAATCTCTTGTATGAAAAATCAGGTATAAGTTGTTGAATTTCATAAAAAATATTAATATTTAAGTAGCGAAGCCAATAAAAAAATGTACAGATGCAGATAGAACACAATATAATTATACATTTTAAAAGAAACATTATACAAATATAAATTTAATAAAACTTTCATTATGTAAATTATTCTGAAATCTGTGTAATCTTTATTAGTTTAAAGTATAAAAATATAATTTTTTTAAGTAATAAAAATGCTAATTAAAATTATAAAAATGTTTATATACATTTTTAAATTTAAATACATATAACGAAGAAAACCAAAAGCCTTTTTTTTTGTCGATATATGCATTATTCTTAGTTCTCGATTGATAGATTCATAACTTTTAAAATTGAATGAGGCTGCAAAATGATTTTATTTTCAATAATTTTTTTATATAAAAACTACCATAAAATATATGCTAATACATAAATAAAAAAAATTACCAAAAACAGAGATAATAGAGAATTAAAAAACTGCAATTTCAAATTACAAATAATCAGAATCAAATAAAAAATCTATTTCTAAATTTTATATAAAACAATATAAAGACTAGGCAGTTGCAATCTATTAATTAAAATTAGAAAAAAAAAGGAACAGGAAAAATTAAATTAATGAAAATTAGAAGAAAATAGAACCGCATATTACAGAAACTACAAATACAAATTCTTAATTATCTTAAATAACACAAATGTTAGTTGAGCTGGAGGAAGAATCATTGGTACAATTATGCAGAATAATAATTTTTAACTGAAAAGCTTTAATAAATTAGATTTAACTTATGATAATGATAATAACTTTTATATTTATATTTGAATACTTCAGATAGTGCTTGTTTACCTGCAAGAGCTTTTATTTCACTTAAATCACAAAATATAATTTTTGTCAATATTAATTAATAACCAAATTAACTATTAATCTATAGCCATAAGTGGTTTATTTTAAATAATAGCAACATGATCTAAAATGAACCAATAAGTACACATTACTGGAAATCTAACTTAAAATCCTTTTATCCTTTCATAAGATTACAAGAAATTTTTGCAAAGTATATGAAAAATAAATTAACTCTTGCTTAATTATCTCCAGAATAAAATGCATTTCATGGGGGGAATGAAAGCAAAATTTAATCTAATGAATCTTCAAATTTTTTTCTTCTTTTTTTTTTTTTTTTTTTTTATAATTTAAAAAATAAGACAATTTGAAGGGTACAGCTTAAATACTCTTCAATAAAATTAATAATTTTATATTGGAAATACCATTTATTATTTAAATGATGAATTTATAATACTGCTCAGAGCTAAATTAAGGAGTGTATACTCACATTTGGTTGAGGTTTACAACAAGAAAAAGGTACTCCACAGGCCTCTCTACTTCCAACGTCAATACTTGAACAATTGAAATAAACATTCATATCCCAATCCTTTGGTCCTTCAATACCACAGCACTCCAACTAGATATATAAATTATATTATTAGCTTAATGGATAAAATTTTCTGTCATATATTTTGAATTAAAAAATAGTCTCTTTGTAATTAAGTTTCCTGGACGTTTCCCAACCTGATTTGAAGCCAGATTTGGTTTGATTTGTTGTTCTACGGTCATTTTGTGCACACTTTGGGCTAAATAGACTAGGACTAACAGTTAACATGGATTCCAAACCACCAACAAACATTCATGCCACCGCCAGGATTCAAACCTGAAGCCTTCGGTACCAACGACCAGAGTGCTAACCAGTTGGCCATCTGATTTCAAACCAGAAGATTTTACATAAAAGTCTTGCTTGCAAATTTAAATAGTTTATAGTGATCAATTCTCACACTACATTCTCTTATAAGTAATTACAATTAGTTTTAATAACAGTGTGGACATCAGCAAATTTATTCTTAATCTATTTTTAATCAATATTTATTTTCACTAATTCTCGAATATTGATTTAAGCCCTCTTTAAAATATGAACTAAAGTTACCTATTACAAAAACTAAATAACAAATTTTTGACAGGAGGACAAAAAAAAACACAAAACCTAGTAATTGTTTAAAAGAACCTGTGGCATTTAGACATTTCAGGAAATAAAATTAAGAATAAGCTGGTATAAAATGTATTATGTTTTTGAAGGTTCTTGTGCGGTAGTTAGCTGGTAATAACCAGTGAACTACTTCATTAATCAATAAAAACTTTAGACTATGCATTCAAAAAATTTGAAAGAAAAAACTTAAGAAATATGTATCAAAGCCTATTTCTATAGCTTTTTGATCATCTTAGAAATTGAGTTCCTACTGAATTAAATACAATATGTTGTTGATGAACATTTTCAATGTTTTAAAACAATTCTGTTCCCCTTTCTCAGCTCATATGCTGCTCTACAACTATGAACCATATTTTATAGAGGATTGTTTTAATACAAAATTCATCGATCCTATTAAGAAACCAGAGATATTTAATAAATTTAAACTACTGGAGAACATTTCATTAACTTTCTACTTTTTAAAATTTATTAAATTTAAAAGAAAATTTGCTTTTCAAAATATCCCCAATGCAAGATTCAATTTCAACAGTTAATTATTAAAATTAAATCTATATTTTGTTTTTATATTAAATATGAGCTTTAAAAGAAAATCTGTAAAATTTTAAGCTTAACACTAAAATTAATACAAGTTTCTTCCATCATTAAAAAATAAATTCAAGAACATAAAATGCTTTGAAATATATGCAAATGTTACAACAGCATGAATATATAATATTGATGGACGTTTATAATATACAGAAAGTTTCATAGAACAGAATATATTTCTGTACCCATTGTTCCTGGATCCAGTCTATGAGATTTTGTCGATCAGGATCTTCTCTGTAATGAACAATGAAAGCCTGGAAGCCATTTGTAGCTTGGTTTTTAATCTAATTAGAAAATTAAAAAAGGTTATAATCAACTGTTATAACTTATTGTGTTAAAAAAATATATATTCATCCATCATATTAAGAAACCAGAGATTTTTAATAATTTTAAACTTTTGAAGAACATTTCATTAGCTTTCTACTTTTTAAAATATATTATCTATTCTATATATACTATCTTTATTCTTATTATTATAACCTATTGCCAGACATTATAGATCAATAATGTTTGATAATTAGTTATCTTAAAGCTGCATGGATAATAAACTTGAATAGGAAATATAACAATTGTAAAATGAGATAATTAAAAAAGTATCGGCAGATAAAAGATAAAGCAATGGAGGAAAAAAAAAAAAAAAAAAATGGTTATTAAATGTTATTTTTACATTGCTTTATCTTTTACTAATAACTATTAAACAAACAATACTACACAATAACTTAAATTCTACTGGTTAAAAGATAGAATAAAATATTAGGCACAAATTTATTTGCAGACAAAACATAAAGCAATGAAAAAAAGTTGTTACTAATTATTACTTTTGCATTGCTTTATCTTTAAACAATAACTGTTAAACAGACAATATTACATAATAACTGTTAAATTCTACTGGTTAAAAGATAATAAAAAATTAGACACAAATTTAGATTTAATTTCTTATTTTTTAATGTTGTTTCCTATTTATTTATTATTATTTTGTTTTTATTTTTTACAAGATACAAAAGTTTTACAAAAAGAAAATTATCTAGATTTTTGACAATTTATATATTTTCTTTAAAGCATATGCAATATTCTATTCAATAATAATAATAAAAAAAATTCTTACCCAATCTTTGAAAATGAAGCCGAGTGTCCCGGCTGTCATTTCAAGCAGTAGCAAAATTGCTAGGAAAATAGCATACTGAAAGGTAAAACAAAATATAAAATTTTAATAACTATTTTTATTTATTAAAGACATTAAGGTAAAACTTTATTTATATTTAAATACCAAGCATCTACCGTTTTAAATGATATTTTCTCATGAATTAAAATGAAATTTCATGATAAAGCATTATAAAAAAATCGATATCTATGCCAATTATACAATAAAGAGATCATTGTTTTTTTAATTTTCAACATGTAGGAATTAATTGCTTATTATTTATGAAATTATTATAATAATTAATGTTATTAAAAAAAAGTTAACAATTGTTAAATACTTCACTTTCATGAAAATATGGCTATGCTTTAATCTTTAAAAGCCCAATATTGTTTTTTTAATAAATAATAGATGCATTTGTCTGACAAACCAAATTATTCTTTCATAAAAAAAAAATAAATAAAAAAAAATGCTGAAATATGCTTGGCAAATTTCAACTTATCATGTGTGAACATTCGAGAATGGATGAATAAAGTCAGGAATATGCCAATGTTTAATAATGCATATATATAATGCAATGTTTAATACTACAAGAATGGTGGAATAAAAATAGCCACATGAATAAATGAAGAATGAAGTATTCCAAATGCAATAAGAAGCACTATACAGCTCAACAGGCACTGGAAAAATAGTGATGGTGATTATTAGTGATAAATATGCATTTGTTTGACAAACCAAATTATTCTTTCGGCACAAAAAAAAAAAAAAAATGCTGAAATAAGGAATTGATTAATGCACTATGAATACTTATAGCCATTGGAAATACAAATGTTACTACAAAACCATACTACAAAATACTTCAAACAAAAGCCAAATTCTCCAGAAAGTTCCTTAAGACCAACGTTATTCGTGAATCATTTCAAGAGGTAAGGGACCCAAAGTACCATTTTCTGCCAAAATTTGCAATGGATTTTTATTTACTTGACCCTCATTTTCGGATAACATCATGGACCCCTAACCCGGGCAACAGCATGTTCACACATGATAAAAATAATAAAATAAAAATATTAGGTCTTGGATTACAATAATTCTTTTAATTAAAAAACTCATTCACATTTACTGTATCTTTAAAATATATTTTTATCAGTTAAATGTTTGAGTAGTATTCTGAAAATATTTCAAATAAAACATTATTGAATAACTATAGAATTTCATCAAATGAAACTTAATTTTTATTTCAAAATTCTTTCATTTGAAATTTTAATAATTTAGTACATATTAAATGCATATATTATTAACAGTCATTCTTTTTCAGAGGTAAAAAAAATATGCTAAACTAATGCATAAAACTGACAAAAAGATAATGCAAGTTTATAATCAAAAGAATCAATTATGTAAGCAATAATAACACGAGGGAATAAATTATATTCATATCCTTTTCAATAACTACTTAATAATTTTCAAATATTTATGGTTTAACTACTTGGTAGCATAAATTCTTGATGATGAAGTATTTTCCACTTTGATAGGATTTTGACAATGGAATAGACAAATACCAAATATTTTAACCAAAACAATCAAGTGATAAGAATAAATTATGAAGTTTAAATTAGAATTCTTAATTAAGAAATTGAACATTCAAGGAATTTTTCATAAAAAATGTCATTTCTCAATTAAAAAAAAAAAATTAAAGTATGACAAAGACAATGGTTGTTTTAGTCAAGGAGTATCTAGAGAGAAAAGTTCCCCTGTAAATCCTGTTACTTAATTAAAGATTTAATAAAAATTTACTTAAAGGATTTTACATAAAAGAGTTAAAGTATAAAATTTTTTAAAAGGGTTAAAACTATAAATTTACATACTGAAGCCAGTAAACAAGTATTTTCCCGCAAAGCTCCAACGCATCCAGTGAATCCTATTGTAAACGTAATGACTCCTGCAACAATAAACACAAAGGCTGGGTCCAAGGTAATGTTTGTGAGTCTACTGAGGTTATTGAAGATATCTTTCTCTGTCCAGGCCCATATTCCAACAATGAAAATACAGAGGCCAAGTAACTACAACAAATAATTAAAAAAATCATTTATTGCATTAATAGTATAATAAAAAATGGAATTAGAATCATGGGCTAAAAAATAAAATGAACATTAAAGGTAAATAAATTAAAAGCCTTATCGTAAAATTCTTATATGAAAATCTAACATTGAAATTACAATTATACACATTTCTGCCAAATGTAATACAGTAGAATCTCTGTAAGTTGAACTTCAAGGGAGACGCCAAATAATTCGAGTTATAGTTTTCGACTTGCGTGGATTTTGTAAGGAAATACTCGACTGGTAGAGGTTAGATTCTTTCTAACTTATTTTGAGTTAGAGAGGTAAAATAAATAAAAATTCAAGTTACAGAGGTAATAAACATGTTTATTTGCAACTTAAAAATTACATTATGTACTACAATAAAAAATCAAAATAATTCAGAAATAATTTCAAATGATCGAGTTGTAAAGGTTGTAAAATTAAACATTGCTAATGTTCGAGATACAGAGGTCCAATTTTTTTTTTTTTTTTTTTGAGGGAAAATATATACCAAAATGGCTTGTGAGGATATAGAGGGTTGAAATTTCGACGGAGGAGAAATGGAGGTTTTGGGGCTTGAAAGGAAGGGAACATAAATTTTTTTCGAGTTTCGGAGGTTTTCGACTTAAAGAGGTTCTACTGTATACAAGATTTATAATAATTTAAAATTTTATAATTTGATCGTAATTAAAATAAAACTCACTTGACTCAAAGAAAAATTAAGGAATAAAATGAAACAAGCATTAGAAAGTTGATGAATTATCAGTACTTCGAGGCAAGAATAATTCAAGTTGATTTTTTTTAATTAATCAACTTTAATATTTAATTAAAGAACTTAAAATATATATAACATGAAAGAATAATACTTCTGTCACACAATTATAAGCTAAATGTTATTAAAAAAAAAAGGTAAATTTTTAATTAAGGTACTTTCATAAAATAAAATTTATTAAATTCTATACAAAAACATGAAACAAAAAATATAAAATTAAATGTTTGTAAAAGCAGATTATAAGTGATATTAAAAACAGGTATGGTATAAAAAATAAATTTAATTATCAATTGTAACTGCTAAGAACAAAATTAAATGTTTGGGGATAATTTATACATTCTAGAATTTATTAGGTTCTATTGACTAGAATTTAAATAAAGGTAGATATTAATCCTCCTTAATGAATAAACATTGAATCTTCAAGTAAATAATTCAACATATAAAATTTTTTTAACCTCATATTAACTTTTACAAATTATTTCATTAAAAAATTAATTATGAAACATCACATTATAATTAAACTATTAAATCTTATAAAAAGGAAAAGAAAAAGTTCTATCATTAAAAAATTAATTTGTCTATGATTACAAAAAACAGAATTTTTTTTAATATCTATTTTCCTACATAAATGAAGATTTTTATTTCAGATCATTGAGACATTTCATTAAAAGTCTTATTGAAGTTAATTGCTATCAAAGAATTATTATTATAGAAGACAGAACACATGTTAAAAAAAGATAAAACAATGATTCTAATTTATAAAACATAACCTAATAACAAACTAGACTGCTTTATTTATGAAATAAATACATGCATTTGTATCAATCTATGATGTTAATAAAATGTAATAAATCTAACACAATATGAACAAATAGAAAAGTTTAATTTATTATTATATCTAATTAGTTCAATTTAAATTTAATTATTTCTTGAGTCAAAAATTAAATTCATAAAATAAAAATACTGGCAGTAGTTAAATAAGGATCTGTAAATAGATTTTATATTGAATATATGCAACAATGAAAAATTCATTACAAGGTTGTTTCATGAAAACAAATCAAAATTATTATAATCACACATTTTGATGCAAAATATTTCAAATATCACTATTTATAATAACATAATCAAAACAAATTTTATTTAATACTAGCAGATATGGTCTGTCGGATAATTACAAGAAAACTAAATTAACATAACTTTTCAACGAAAAGTTAAAGTTAACATTGCTTTTAAGAAAAAAATTTAATTAAGAACAAATAACAGCAAAAGTCACAGAGAAAAATTTATAAGAAACTATGCTCGAATAAAATATCAAAATTTCATCATTTGAAAAGATAAAAAATCTAGTAAATCCTCTATTAACTGGATATGTGTTTGACATTTTAATATCAACAGCGAAAAAATTAGTTTTAATAAAGCAACAAAATTAAAAAACAAATTCATTAAAAGAAAACAAACGGATAAAAACTTGGATAACTCTTATTTTGCCAGAATGTCTACATAACACCAATACTGATATGTATGAATCATGCAATAACCTCATTTGGTATTCCATGTAAATTGTTTCATATTAATCAATAACCCATAAAAAACAGTATTTTAAAATAAGAAAGACTAAACTTTCTAAAGAAAAATAATCATGCAAAATAATCACAAATAACATTAAAATTATTTTAATTTAAAAAATAGCATTTTTTATCTACTTCTAATCGAAGTCGAGAGACCATTGCATCACATAACCATTATGGTAAAATAAAAATTAAAAATAAATAAAAAAGAACATAATATTAAGAACATTTGTAAGTTTTTATATTAAAGCAAAAATATTAAAAAAGAACACAAAACTTTAAATACATTTTTTACTACTAAAGATTTCTAAAAACAAATAAAAAGCAATTCTATATCCCTTTCATTACATTTAGAAAAAATTATTAACTTACAAATTTAAACATGAATTATTAAATATGAATTACAAGAACTATAAATGAGACTTGTCATTTCTCATCTGAAACAATGAATTGCACATAATTTTTGAACTAAATAGTTTGAAATAAGAAATTGATTTATAAGAACAGGTTATTTTTTTAAATTAAAAATAATTAACAATAAACTTTTTAGGATTTTTTACTGTGCCTCAAATAAAAAATAAATTAACA
Source organism: Caerostris darwini (assembly GCA_021605075.1). Taxonomy (NCBI): domain Eukaryota; kingdom Metazoa; phylum Arthropoda; class Arachnida; order Araneae; family Araneidae; genus Caerostris; species Caerostris darwini. The sequence goes on along the minus strand of BPLQ01003666.1, from coordinate 1,268,857 downwards.
GAATAAAATTAGATCTTAATTTAAAAAAAATAATTAATAAGAAATAAAGACAGACAGAAATACAACTTTAACATGTCTTTATACTTGGGTATAGGAAACATTCATTATTTATAACGAATATATAATAGTTTGAAGGAATTAAGTCATTTAACTTTATAAAAGAAAATATTCTTCTTCAAGCTGTTAACAATGAAAGATTTCTAATAAATCAATATATCACAACAAGCAAGTTTCTTAAAAAGATTCTTGAATGATATTGATCTGGTTTATATTTTATAGTTACAATAACAAACAAAAAAACTGGCTGGCAACTTTTGTTTTATAAAATACTAAACAATTATATTAAAATTAAAATGAATCAGTCAATTAACTATGGAATAATCAATTCTATTTTTACTATACATCTAATGTAAACATTGATAAGAATTTTTTTAAAAATTATTACTAAATTTATACTTACTAATTCAAATTATAAAAAATACAGATTATTTTATAGTCTTTATTTCTTAGAAATACCTCATAATCTTTAAGATGATCATTATTTTATTAATATATCATAAATAAACTAATAAATACATGAAAAATATCAAATAGATTTAAAATAATTATTGTATAATATTTAAAAATGGAAAGTAGCAATAAAATGAAGCATAACATTTAAAAAAAATTATATATAGCATGAAATTTTATTCTATTTTTCATCTGTTTATTGTATTGATTAGTATTACTCTATATCACAAACACAAAAAATTAGAAGCAAGTAACAAAAATAAAGATAATGTAAATAGGAAACAAATTTTGCACTTTTTCTTTAAGTATTTGATTAATATTTAAGTAATCAGAATTTATGTTACGTATTAAAATTAAGTATTGAATTGCATTTGCATTAATATGAAGCAATTAAATAACAATGCTAAAGTAAACAAATCATACAAAGGGGTGTACGCATATAAACAAAGAGTTGCTTAATTAGTATTCAAATACAATCACATGAAAAATAAAATAATTTTAAATTGCAAGATGTATAAAATTAAAAATATTTTTTAACTACAAATGAATTTTTTGCACAAATCGCGAAGAAAGGTAAACAAAACAGGGCGAAACCACAAAATATTTCAACTTATTGCAGCAATGACAACTTACCCAAAATATCACATTAAAACCGAAAATTAAATATTTTAAACAACAACTAATTTCGCTTTTATCTCTTCTGTGTTTTCTTCCTGACATTCTTCCATCGCTTATACTTCTAAGTTGTTGTAATTCTCTTGAATTTGACATTTGTTCATCAATCCAATAGTACATGGAGACAAAAACTAAACTAAGCCACAGAAGATGAAAATTGCTTTAAACGGAAATTGATGCCATTTATTGATAAGAAAATACGTTCTTCCGCTCACAACAAATCAGCTGAAACAGAAATTCAGCTTCGTTATATGTGCATGTTCACTTCACCAAACAGACATGTATTTAGAAAAATTCAATAAAATAATATAAAATAATTTAATTATAATATCAAACTTAAATTTATATTTTATAAAAAGTTCGAATCACAAAATATCACGTGATAAATGTGTTTTTCTTAAATTTCATTTTGAACCTAATTATTATTTTCTATCAAGCAATCAAATGCGATATATCAGCTGAACTAAGAGAGAAAAAAAAATGTAAAAAATAATCAAATAGTTAAACAATTTTACAGAATGCACATTTCGAATATCTTTTCGACATTTTACTTACTTTGTGCCATGAATAATCTTCAGTGTCATTTATCACTCCAATCTATTCTGCACACGAATTCTCTACCATTGTTAGATTGTAGAATGAAAGGTGCTTTTAATTAACAACAGGAACTGAACGAAAGAACCTTGTCAGACTATTATAAATTTGTATTCCCTCTGAGATTAGGATTGAAAATCAATTACATTAACATGAAAAAAAACCATAGTCTTCTCAACAAACCTTTTTGTTTCAGACTCATCTTTTTGCTTTCCTAGAATGGATCACAAACGTGAAAGTACTGTTCAATATCATGGCAAATTATATTCTTGTTTTTATATGGAAGTATTTTTAATATTTTGTCACGTTTTTCATGATAATAGTTAAATATAAACTATCGAATCAAATAACTGTGGAAATTCCACTAACACCTTCTTTACCAAGATAAATCAGTTTATTTTTGTTTTCCACTGACATCACATCATAGCGATTCTGCAGTCAATAGTCCCGTAATTCCTTTGTAGTTTTCACATTGCTAACTTTTGGTGAGTAGTTAATATTTAGTTAGGAAAACATTGTTTTTCGCTGCATTGACATGCAATTTAGATCAGGGGTCACAAACCCAAATGATCTTGTTGTCCACTTTAGAAATGCATCCTAAATGCATGTCATTATTATTATCCCCATATTAGATTTAGACCCACTATAGACATTTTTTTGGAGTGAAAAATTGAAACATAATGAGTTATTATTGTGCTTACTTTTATTCTTACATGTAAACACAGATAATATAATAATAATGATAATAAACGCACACTGAAATAACACTAAAAATGAAATATATAAAAAAAAATAAATATAAATGAAATAAAAAAAATTAAATCATTAAAAATATTTATTTTACTAATGCAATATTTGTTTCCCCACTCCTCATGAGTTCGCAGAATATAGTTTAAGTATTCTGCGAACTCATAACTGTAAACTCCTAAATAAAACAGGCATTGTCTGTCATATATTCAAGAACATTATTTTAAAATCAAAGTTAATTTTTTCTCATCATTTCGACAGTTCATTTGTGAATATATGGCAGCACACATAATGTATTTTTTTAATGCATTAGTTTTCACTGCTTTGGCCATTATACACTCATGTCCGTAAATTAAGGATAATTCAGAATCACACAGAAATTGAACTCTAAAATAAAAATTTCACCTGTAGAATTATCACACACATCTTG
>BPLQ01003666.1:1226252-1265891 GCA_021605075.1 Caerostris darwini | reverse complement strand
TGGAATTATCGGACGACTGGAATGTGGACGTACCCAGCTGGAAGTATCCGAGGAACTTGGAATCGCCCAGAGTGTCATCTCCAGACTTTGGCAACGATTCCAAGATGATGGTAATGTGAGTAGATGTTACAGCACAGGTCATCCCCGAGTTACAACGCCGAATGAGGACCGGTATTTAGCAGTTACTGCCAAAAGAAACAGACGGAGCACAGCATCAGACCTGTCTCGTCAGCTCTCTTCAGCTACCGGCACGACAGTTTCAAGGCAGACCGTGTACAGACGCTTAGGCCACGTTGGTCTATATGCTCGTAGGCCTGTCAGATGTGTTCAACTTACCGCAACTCACTGTCGCCTGCGATTAACCTGGAGTAGAGAGCATGCATTGTGGACACCGCAACAGTGGTCTTGTGTGATGTTTTCCGACGAGTCCAGGTTTAGTTTGCAGTCTGATTCTCGCCGGACTTTCATATGGAGAGCGCCAGGTACCCGTTACCACCAAGAGAACACCACTGAACGACACCGTTACGGTGGTGCAGCATGGCTCGTTTGGGGAGGAATTATTCTTGGTTCGAGAACTGACCTGCATGTTCAGAGTGTAACGATGGCAAGCCACATCTATCGGGATGTCATTCTGGAACAACATGTGCGTTTGTTTCGGGGCGCCATGGGTGCTGAATTTCTGTTTATGGATGACAACGCCCGTCCTCACCGTGCAAACATTGTAGACGAATGCCTTCAATTGTAGGATATCACCCGTATGGATTGGCCAGCATACTCACCGGACTTGAATCCAATAGAGCATGTGTGGTATATGCTTGGCCGACGAATTGCAGCCCGTCAACCCCCTCCCACCTGTCAACCGGAACTTCGGAGGGCATTGCTTGATGAGTGGTGTAATATTCCCCAAGATCAGATTGATAATTTGATACTCAGCATGCCTAGGCGTTGTAAGGCCTGTATTGCATCGTCCGGGAGACATACTCCATATTAACCATCATAACAACCATGTTATACTTTTTTTTTGTAAATAGGTTTTTTTTTGAAATTTGCTCCAGGGAGTAAAAATCGCAATTTTTATTAATTATGTCAAACATATAGCATCTTTTTTGCTCTATACCTTTTGTTTAATAAATAGACTTTACAAATAAGTCAAATTTGTTTTGCTTCTGTCTCTTTCTTTGCCTGAACTTCATTATCCTTAATTTATGGGCATGAGCGTACTTTAAATTATTAATTTGTTGAAGTTCTAAATATTTCATTTTAAACTTATAATATATTTAATTGTAAATATTTTGTAGCATTTTTCACACGAGAAGAGATATAAGCATTTCGTTCCCAGGGGATAGGAATGTATATTCTTTAACAATTGCATAATAACAAATCATTCAAATATGACAGTAGATAAGCAGTGTTATGAATATTCATTCTACAAGCAATTGGTGTTTTGTTCTAATGAGAACAAACTGTCATTCAAATCTGACAGCAGATATTTGGTGTCATGGATAATGAGGCATCATGAAATTAATTTTCGACTGTATGTGCGACCTTCACTGGTCGAAACAATTACAGATGGGATAGGGACTACGTCATAAATTGCTGCATTTTGATTGGTAATAGACCGTGGTCTGAGGAAGTGTCCACTGCAATGATAAGTGAGGAAAGCATTCAGTCCTTTTCTTCTTGACACAATTTTCTAATAGGAGGTTTGGAGCAAAGGAGTGTTCTGTGACGAGTCGATAAGAAATATTGTCTCTTCTCTGAAGTGATTGAAAACGCCGGAGGTTCCGCCTGTTTACAAAGTGAGCCCCTTGTGGTACGTGTGTCAAGCATTGTAATAATTAGGGTCTGCCGCAGACCGGGTACAAAAGAGTCGCTGTAGACTCAACTCTGAAAATCTCCGTACTTGGAGTGAACTGTCCTTGTGAATGAAACTATATCTTTAATTTTCATTTCATTGTGAATAATAATTTGCAATAACCCAGAGTTCTTGTAAATAATCCCAGTAATGCTTGTAAATAAAAATTAAAGTGTTCCCATGAACCTGAAAGTGGTCCTCACCTTGAAGCCGTTATAGATGCTTAGTATAAACGGAAACGTTACAGCTTCTTCATTACGTCAAAATAACTTTTTGTTTATCATGCATAAACATTTTGATTTAAGTGTATTATGTTCATGATTAAAACTATAATTCTTAAATATTCTGAAAACTTTATATAATTGAATTAATTTTCGTCCCTAAAAAAATTCTTAGTATATAAATTATTTTCATAATTATAATAATTTAAAAAGGGGTCCTGATTGCCCAGTGGCTAACGCTCTGGCACTCTGTACACAGGTATAGGGTTCAAATCCCGGCTGCGCCATGTATGTTTGTAGAGGTTCGGAATCCACTTTAAACCGTAGGTCTCGGTTTAATAGGATCGTTGAGCGTTGTGGGGGTGGGTAGTGTTGCTCGCATCCGTAGCATATCTTCATGCTACACGTGCCCTCTGGGTAGTGCTAAATGAGTAACAGCAGTGCAGCCTTTGCTTATGGCATAAAGATTAACTGTCTGTATAATGCCAAATGCATTAGAGCAACAACAATAATTTAAAAAGTTGCTTCACCCTAGCGAAAGTTTTTTTAACGAACTCTAAATGAGAATTCGACAAAAAATAAATTTCAATAAAATATAAAATTTGAAATTATCACTTATCAAAGTGATTTATCAAAAAGTGACAAAGTATTGTTAATTTACGAGTAAAGTAATTTTGTAACTACATTAAAAACCGAGGGCCTGAATGGCCGAGTGGCTAGCGCTCTGGCGCTCGGTACCACAGGTTTCGGGTTCGAGTTTCGGTGGTGCCATGAATGTTTGTAGTGATTCGGAATCCACTCTAAACCGTAGGTCCTGGTCTAATAGGATCGTAGAGTGTTGCGGGGGCATTGTTACTTCGCGTCCGTGGCTTATCATTAAGTGACACGCGCCCTCTGGGGCATGCAAAGTGAGTACGTCTGTGCAGTGCTTGCCTTAAGGCATCCAAGACCAAGCTGTCTCAGTGTTTGCCAGCTGCATTAGAAAAAAAAATATATTAAAAATCGATTACTACATAACAAACGATAATTGTTTTAAATTTTTCTTTCGTTTTACTTCTAGAAAGAAAAGAACCTTTACTAAAATGGAATGTTTTTTTTTTATATATATATGTAATTTTCTTGTAATCAGTTTCTTATTTACGCAAATAGCTGATAAAGAAAGACACATCGGAAAGGCTTGCCATTACAACAGGATATCCGGTACCAGCATCTCTGACATTGCATTCTACCATTTCACAATCATTCTCAGTCCTTATACTTCTGTTATTAAACTTATATGCGATAAGAAAAAAGAAACTTTTAGAAATATCTTCTGGTAGGATGTAGCTATTATCAGATAAAGTTTAGAATTATGTTCACAGAATTACATTGTGAAAATTGTATTTTATATAAAGTTGGGCACGAGATTTTCTATAATAAATGACAAATATAATAATCTTATTTCATCAAATTGACCTCGAAAGATTGTTTTCATCAGCCATATTCGAATTACTGAATGTTCTAAAACAGGGATGGTCACCCGCGGAATTTTTTAATATTTGAATATTTTTCCGGCCCTGTGAGATGTATCATACTTTTACAAAATATATTTATTTTATAATGGCCAAAGCAGGGAAAACGAATGTATTAAAAGAACACATTATGTGTGCATCCATATATTCAAAAATGAACTGTAAAAATGATGAGAAAACATTAATTTTGATTTGAAAATAATATTCTTGTGAAAATATGAGAAATATTGCCTGTTTTATTCATGAGTTGACAGTTATGAGTTCGCAGAATAATTAAATGAAATTATATTCTGCGAACTCAGGATGCGCGTACATCTTGGAACATCTAATATAATAGGTTCTTTGTTTCACTTTAAGTGACCTCAGTAACGCAGTACCATCCCTGGATACCCACAGTTGATTGTTGATAGCAAAGCAAACCAGACTCTTAGTTAGCACTTTTAGTTCAACTTACACCTGCGAATCGGTTTTTTTCCCCCGAAAATGAAATTGCAAACACAAAATAAGCTAAAACATAACGGACGCTAACCTGCAATACCCATTACGACTTGCAAATACCCAAATTGAGACCGATTTGCAAAAGCTAAGTGCAAGAGTAGAGAAACAAATATCACACTAGTAAAATATTTTTTAATGACTTCATTTTTTTTATTTCGTTTATATTTATATATATTTTTTATATTTCATTTTTAGTGTTATAGATTTCTTTACAATGTGCATTTAGTATCACTATTATTATATTATTTATGTTTTCATGTAAGAATAATAGTAAACTCGAAAATAATAACTCATTAGGTTTCAATTTTTTACTCCAAAAAATGTCTATAGTGGGTCTAAACCTAATATGGGGATATACAGTTTTATATGATGTCCGCGGAGTTATAATGCGTTTCCAAAGTGGCCCGCAAGATCATTTGGGTTGGCCATCCCTGGTTTAGAATTATGTTCACATAACTACATTGTGAAAATTATATTTCATGTAAAGTTGTGCACAAGAATTTCTATAATAAAAGACAAATTTGAAAATCTTGTTTCATTAAATTGTCATTGTTTTCATCAGCAACACTCGAACTATTGAATGTTCTAAAATTTTCACGGAATATGTATGCATTTATGCGATTCTACATTATTTTTAAACTTGAAGAGGAAAAAATACATACCTTTTTTTTTTATTTTCAAACAGATAATAGTCTTCAGTTTGAATAAAGATTTTAAAAAGTTTTTATCATGGAATACACATATGCGGACTTCTCACAGAACAAATGACGTTATGCCGTCTGCATGTACTATTTAACTTCCAGTTTTTGTTGTTTTTGCTGAAATGTGAAATATTAATATTACAGTTCATTAACGTTGAATCTGCTATGCATTTGTCGCTTTGGTGGCACATGTCCTAAAGTCCGATTACCGGGAAATGGTAAACAACTCATTAAATTTCACCCATTAGATAATTAAGCAATGAATGCATAGAAATAGCTATATTCGTAAACATTACATGGACTATTGATTACGAAGCATTATTTTACCCAAACAATTTATTACTTAACCTGCCGTGAGAAACAAAAGGGTATTTCCCTTAGGAACTGAATATATTTTTGGGTCGTTTAAACTTGTCATGCACAGTTAAACTCCTATTCTATATTGTATAAAATTTATTACGTATATGTATATCTGTGCATGTATACAATTTATCTGTTTATAGTGTTCTATTGTATATATAGTATAGTATTTCCAATATGTCTCTCTTTATCAACTATATCTGTACAAAATTTATCTGTATTTATCTGCATCTATATATAAATCTATCTGTTTTATTTGTATATGTATAAAATTTATTGCTTAAATACGTGACTTAAAAAACTTATTGAAACTGAAATAATAGATGGCGAAAACTTAGTTTCCTAATAGCTTGGTATTAATTATGTTCAATTGAAATTAAGATATATTTTTAAAGTAAATAAAAGAAAAATATCGAACCAAAAATAAATAAAAATAACTACCATAAGGGAAATAAAATTCTTTATTGTGATTATTAATTTTTGGATATTAAACTTTTTGGATCGCTTGAACTTTTCATGCACAGTTAAACTCCCATTCTTTATTACTTATACGTATAAAATGTATTACTTAAATATGTGACTTGAACAAATGTATTGAAATTGAGATAATAGATGTCGAAAACTTAGTTACTTAATAGCTTGATATTAATTTTGTTATATTAAAGTTAAGAAAATATATTTTTCCCTTGTAAATAAAAATAAAATAACGTACAAAAATAAATAAAATTAACTAAATGAAATAAAAATCTTTATTTTTATTATTAATTTTTGTGTATCATTGGATCAAATTGCAATAAAATATGCCCCAAACAATCCATTATTGGTATAGTATGGTGCATAATTATGATGAAACATTTCGTCTATGGTGTAAACATGTAGCTAAATGTTATTGTTAAAAATAAAGGATTAAGCTCAAAGTATTCCAGGCAGGAGTAATGAGTTATTTTCTACTATAAAGTTTATTAAATGAACTTTTTATCTTACCCATTGAATTGCAAATAGTATTCTATATGTGAGCTAATATACTACTGTGACCAAAAAGTAAGACCAATTATTTTTTTTCAAAAACAAACAACAACAAACAAACAACGAACGAACAACTGAGTCAAACAATTGAGTGAAGGAAAAAATTTAATCAACACAAAACTTGGAACTCAAACTTAAAATTTAACCTTGTATTTTATTGTGATTTATTTGCTATTATTCATATTTAAAAGTTTAAGAATTTCTGTTATCATTAACTATGCAATTATATTGTTATAAGATTTTTTTTTTAAAATAATAAAATGTGTAGGTTTTTGTGATTAATTTAATCACATCAATAATAATTACTAAACCATAATAATAACTAAAATAATAGGTATGCAAATGAAAACAGCAACACTGTTTGTGAAATCATATTACAAAAATAATATTGAAATATTTTCTCCAAGTAAAATATGATGGAACACGTGCACAACAACAACAAAATATGCAATATGCATATTATGAAGAACACGATATACCTGTCCGAATATCTACTATGACTCAATATTATTGTCAAATAAAAAAAAGAACTGCAAGTATAAATCATTTCAAAATGATAACAATGTCAAAAGTTCCCCTTTTTTTTCTTTCTCTATAAGTGCGATTTAAAAAACATTGTTGGCTTTGCCTGGGTTTATCATAGTATTATACACTGCGGGAAAAAAGTAGAAGGACATTAGATTATTTTTGATAAATGAATAATGACGCATTTTTTAAACAATTAATTTATTCACAACGTTTTTACATGCAGATACCTGTATCTAGACAAAACAAAAAGTATACAATTAAAAAAAATGTATACTTAATAAAAAAATTGTTTTGACGATCTCATGATCAGTGAAAAAAGTAGAAGGACACTTCTAAAAAAGAGGTGTACTATATAAATTAATATGGAATTCTTTTCCTGTTGGGTCGAATTACTTCGAAGATCCTATTTGGCATCGAACTGTATAAAGATTGAATTTTTGTTTGGCAAAAATTGTCCCATACAAAGTTTAATGATTTCTGCAGCTCAGCTACAGATTTAAACTGCTTTCCACCCTTGTAAACACGACATACAATCATTGCCCATATGTTCTCTACAATGTCTAGATAAGGACTTTTAGCAGGCCAATGTAAAAATCGAACATTGTTTGCTGCAAACCAATCTTTAACACCATTTGCAGTGTGAAATGAGGCTCCATCTTGCTGAAAAATCCTGTCATCTCCTCCTAACTCAGTGCCATGCGGGAGAAGATTTGAGTTTAGAGTCTGGATGTAGTCTGTATGGTTCTGTCTACCATTTAGAAAGACTAAACTTGTCCTGCCTCCATAGCCAACTGCTAACCATACCATTAAACCACCTCCTCCCATCTGTCGAGTAGAATAAGTTTCTTCTTCAATACCAAGACAGTGCCAATAGTACTGATAACCATCTGGACCATCCAAATTGAATTTTTTCTCATCGGAAAATATAACTGAGGTCCATTCTGAGCTCCAGGACATGTGGTCTTTAGCCCACTGCAGTCGGTTCTTCATGTGTCCTTCATTCCACTTCGGATGGTGCATCCGTTTTTTGAAGACGAACTTTTTTGAGCGTTTTATGTAGTTATAGACAGTTCTTTTGGTTACATGTGTAATTCTTGATTGAAATTGCGCCTTGCCAGTCTTTTTGAGTTCACGAATGATTTTTCGTTGATCACGTTGGGTGAGTTTTTTTGGTCTTCCTGTCTTCTTTTTTCTTCTGTCACTTTCAGGGTTTCTTATGAAGTTCGAAACAGTATTAGGACTGATTCGTAGCTGCCGTGCAATCTCTCTCACACCTTTGCCTTCATTTTTATAGGCAACAATTTGGCCCTTCTGAAACTTACTTAAGGGTATTCCTCTGGGCATCCTAAAACCAATAAAAACTATGAATTTCTAGCTAAATATTTTATTCTTGTTAAAAAGGATTTAAAAGAGAAAAAAAACCACTTACCTATAAACTTTCCAACAGCTTCTAAATAGATTTTTTGGATGTGTCCTTCTACTTTTTTCACACACTCAAAGTTATTAAGTATTGCATTCCTAAGTTAAAATGATGGTAAATAAAAAAATCTCATTTAACTTTCACTTAACGTAAATTAAAACTCTAACAAAACAACTCTGTATAAAAATCAGATCAAAAGCAGTAAAATAAAAGCATATTGTACAAAAAAATGACTGTCCTTCTACTTTTTTCACACAGTGTATATCTGCAACAAAACTTTTTAAAATCATTACACGAATTTTTCTTTTAAGCGAATTAATAACAGTAGTCGTCGAAAGATGGCACTTCCATCGAAGATTAGGTCATTGTTGCCACCTAAAGTTGTTGAACGATGCGTGGATTTAATAGCGATTATTTTATGGTTATGTTTAAGTTTGTATAGATTTTTTTTAAAGTACATATGTGGTTTGCATCAGTATTAATAAGAAATTGTTATTAGTTAAATACTATGAATAACAAGTATTATTTGCCACTTTATATCACATTAAATACTTTAAGGTACGAATGAGGTTTGCGTGCATACTAATAATAAATTGTTATTATTGAAATACTAAATGTATAACAAGTATTATTTGTAAATTAATATCACATTAAATACTTTAAGGTACGAATGGGGTTTGCGTTTGTAATAATAAGAAATTGTTATTATTTAAATACTAAATATATATCAAGTATTATTTGTAAATTAATATCACATTAAATAGACAACTGTCTAAGTGTTTATCAGCTGCATTAGAAAAAAAACAACAACCCATCACATTAAATACTTTAAGGTACGAATGAGGTTTGCGTTTGTATTAATAAGAAATTGATATTATTGAAATACTAGATGAATAACAAGTATTATTTGTAAGTTAATATCACATTAAATATTTTACAATAAGTAGAATATTTATAAGGAAAGCTTTAATTTTTTTACTTAAAGCAGAAATTGCAGCGCTTCGTTATGTGTCCCCGTCTAAATAATAAATAAATAATAAATCCATTTTATCTCAAATATATAACTGACTTTTTTTTTTTGAAGGCTTTAGTTGACATATTCTTTTGGAGCTATTTAGCCCCTGGGGGCTCCATCTCCGATATGACAGGGTAGATATAGATGAAACAACCAAAATTGCCCAGAATATATTTACAAAAATAGTAATATTAAACAAATCATAAACAAATAAAAGAAAAGAAAAATATTTAAAAAATAAATTAAAATTTTGCGCGGACGATTTAAATCATAATTGGGAACATGAGAGTCAGTCTCCTGGATTACAGCATTTTCATGATTCATAAGCGTGTCAAAAATTTTAATAGAGATGTTTTTAAGCAAATCTTTTAAAGAAGGAATGTTAATAGTTGTATAGATATCGGAATTGCACAAGTACCATTTAGCAGAGGTCATTTGGCGGAGAGTGATATTTTGTAAAGTTTCAAGCGGTTTTAAATTAAATTTAGCTACATAATACCAGACCCGGCAAGCATACGTGAAAATTGGGTGAATCATAGCAGTATCAAGAAGAATTTTGTTATCCATGGTTATGGTAGAATTTCTATTTATAAGTGGGTAGAGTTTTCTGAAGGCAATATGAAATTTAGTTTTGGTGTGCAGAAAATGTTGTTTCCAAGTTAAATGCCGATCCAGAATAACTTTTATCCTAATATTTAGTTTTACTATTCCAAGGGATAATAGTATTGTTGATCTTAATCACAGTTTTTTATGTTTATTTTCAATAGAGTTTGACGGCTTTGAGATACCCATGAAATATTAAAACAGGAAATAGAATTTCGATTTGACTTAATAGAAGGAAAACGTTTAAGTAATAGAAAATATTTGTTTCAATGTTTTTTTTTATTTTACTACCGTCTAGACGATCAGATTGCCAAATTTAAATTGTTTGGGTTAGAGTGGAGGGAAAGGAAAAATATATTCAAATAATTGACACGGAAAACACACACACACACACACACAAAACATCAACAGGAAGTGATTTTTATCATAAATGAGTCAGCCTTTTTGTCCACTATCTTTTTTCTTGTTAAGTTATGTTTAAAGATTGTGTCTTAAACCTGTTTGTATTAAACTCGTATAAACTTCAGAGGTGCATTGTTTTTTTTTTTTTAACCGAATTGTTGAAAAACACCCGCGAGACTAAATCTTGTCTGGGTGCTTACAAACTACAAAGGGAAGTCGCTTTGTTATTTATTTTAATACGGGGTTGTTTTATCCAATCTTTTTAAATATTTTTGTCACAGAACACCAAACTGGGTCCAATAACTTATTGGCACATGGTATATATAAATTTACATTGAAACTAATAATAATACATAATTTCAAACGCATAATTTTATGGACGTATTGTCAGACATGAGCACGTGTTACTTTCCTTCACTAAATATCATATTTGTTGTTTTCTGATACTATTTTCTAATGCATTTTTAACACATTTTTTTTTTTTACTACTCCAGATTATGTAATGAAATCAACATTACTCAAGGTGCACATCGAAAAGGTAGCTGCATCTATGAATTTTTATCATCCTATTTTGGAATGGACACCTACGAAGGTTATTCTAGGGTAGGCGTCCTATTCCTTACCTCTCAAGCCCAGTGGTCCCAAATGGTGTGCCTTAAAAAATTTCCGGGTGCGCCCTGTGGTATTCCAAAAAAGTATGTACGCTGATATAAAATTTTTTCTTGTCAATTTTATTTTAATTCAAAGACAGATTTCCTTACAGACAACCAACTTTTCTGACTGCCTTTTTTTCCTCCTTTCTTCACATAAAAACTCGCTAAACAGTGCGTCAAAAAATGATTTTGAGAAACTAGGAGAGATCATTTCCACGGTTGGCTACTAGGAGCTCTAGCGTCTATATTATTTTCAATGTTAAGGAGGCCTGATGGCCTAGTGGCTAGCGCTCGGTGCCACAGGTTTTGGCTTCGAGTCCCGGTGGTTTGTAGTGATTCGGAATCCACATTAAACCGTAGGTCCCGGTCTAATATGATCGTCGAGCGTTGTAAGTGTAGTGCTACTCGCGTCCGTAGCACATTTTCAAGCTACACGTGCCCTCTGGGGTAGTGCTAATAAGTAACAGAGGCGCAGCCCTTGCTTATAACATAAAGATAAGTATCTATGTATTGCCAGCTGCATTACAAATTTTTTTCAATGTTATAAAATTTTTTATTTGAGCCTCTGACACTCAGTCGTCTGTAAGTAGTAGTAGTAGGAGTTGACCATCTGGATATAACTGTGAGGCTTCAGTAACGGAAATTTGTATAAAGGGGGCCTAAAATTATTGGTAGGTTTTTAAATGCGCGACAACAAAAAGTTTAGGAACCACTGTCTTCCATATGAAAAAAAAAAAAAAAATTAAACTCAGATTTATCAGATTATTCATATTTATCGGATTCACTCCTGGCACAGATGCGGGCACTTTTTGTTAGAAATTGCTTATTGAGCTTCAAACCAAGCAGTATTTAGTCTCGAAACCTAATGCACTATCCTGCAACTAGCTTCTGTCCTAACATATATGCTTTTTAATGGTTCGGAATCCACGTTAATCTGTAGATCCCAGTCTAATTAGCCTTAAGTTTGCACAAAATGACCGTAGAGCAACAAACCATACCAATTTATAAGGTAGCCACTTTCAATTAGCGAGTCAATTATCGTTATGCTGCAAATGCTAAAAAAATGACAATTATTTAGTATTTCGTATTGCTGACAATTATTTAGTATTTTATGATAACGAGGCGTTAGTCTATTAACATTTATTGTAGAAGATTAGATGTTAAGAAAAATAGTTTAGTCCTATATACGATTCCTTACCGCGATTAAGTTTGTAAATAATAACTTACAATTTATCAAAACATTTCCTGATTCCTAAAACATAGTATTTGCATTTTATTGTTCTCGACAAAGGAATGTCTTTTGTTGATATGTTTAATATACATTAGAATATTTTTAAAAAGACAAATTTATATGTACATAAGAAAAGGACCGGAAAAAAAGACAACTTTAAAATGTAAACATCATCATTTAAAATGAGAAATCTAATAAAAGTTTAACCTCAATTCGCTGATGAATTATTTAAAGGAAACTTGTCGTACATTAAGGCCTGACAGATACTTAACTGATTTATTTATTAACGTTTGTATTTATGAAGCATTATGGCATTTTTCACTTAATAAAGCTCTTCTTATCGCCTTGCATGAAAGTTTGGTGAACACAAACTGAGTTAACTACATATTAAACATTTTTAAGGAAATTAACTACGTTTTACTCATTATATTTTCACACATTTTATTTTCTATTCATATTTTCCATAATAATGTATTCAATTGCTGTCCAAAATAAGGATTTTATCATTTTTGCAAATAAACACGATTTTTGTCCCACCATGTTACCTTGAAGCTTCCAACTTGGACCTGGAAATTAACACGCCCTAAAAGAAGCCCGAAGATTTTTCAAGGCGAATATCGTGAATACCAACTCTCCACTTTCACAAGAACGTGAAGGTCAATTATGAGACAGCTGCATTTTTCAATGCGCTAGAATAATTGTTTTCATGACTGTTTTTTATTTTATTTTCCGTTGGTTTCATCATTGAAAACAGTCTCGATAATATTGTTTAACTGCACAATGTTACGACATATTTAAAGATTGGTATCTCGATTTGAAAGTTATCTATGAGAAAAGCTATTTCCTGAAATGAAAAATGAGATTCTTGTATAGTAGAACTTGCTAATGATTGGAAACTCGGTTCTGTAATTTACTTATACCATTGTTTCCTCTTCCCAATATATATACAGGGTGATTGCAATTAAAGTCCCACTTTTAAAATCCTGTAAAAAAAAGAGAGCAGTCATCACAATGAGTTCAAATTTGAACTGAAGATACTTGAAGAAAGGAGAAACGGTATGGTATAAAAAAAGGCTCAAAAAAGGTTGTACCGATTTTTCCCATCCAATTTGGTGTGGCCTTGCTGTGGTGGATGGACTTTCCACTAACTGTTGAATGACTTGGAAGTCATTTTTTCCGTCAAAAAACCGAAACAATCAAGCACATGGAACACTACAGTTGGTTTAATGTGTAGCTCATGGCAAATACGTTGTTATTTCGATTTAAAATATCACTGGCAGCCGAATTCACTTCCTTTGTGCCGCTTACAGTGCCACCTGTTAATACACTTTGGAACTCTTTTTGGTGCCGTAGCGTTTCCCCCATCTTGAAGTATCTTCAGTTCAAATTTGAACTCATTGTGACGAGCGGTTCTCTTTTTACATCATATGGAAAGTGGGACTTTAATTATAATCACCCTGTATATTGTTGTCACTACTTTCTGAAACGAAGAAATCTTGTGGGATTTTGTGTGAAAGTGTTTTGCAGTTACAGTTGTAATTTTGCTGCTACATATTTGAAAAAAATATTAATTCGAATATTTTGCATACAAAATAAGGCTTCATATGCATAAAGAATTGTGAAGTCAAGTCAAGTCATCTTTGGGTCAGCAGAGAATTTAACTCCACACACACATACATACACACACACACACACACACACACACACACATATATATATAATATTTTATCTGTGCGCGACTCGTGGCTGAGTGGTAGCGTGCGTCACTGGTGGCGAGCATTAGGGCTGAGGTTCCATCTGCTGACGGCTTTGTTGTAGACACTGTTTCAAAACACGAGGAGTCTCTATGGCGTTTGGGATGTTCGGCATCTTGCCTCGTCAATCGGACTACCTGGTGGGAGTATTCTGGGTTTTCTCCCATACGATACACAAATGCGGAGTAATTCATGCTAAAAGTCCTCCCTGAAGACAATGGACGTCTTTACAGTTTCGGAATCCATTTTAAACCATACGTCCTGGTCCTAATGTGATTGTAGAACGTAACGTGTAGAACTGATAATTCTATCCAGTAAAATGAAAACATCCCCTGTTTCGGAATCTGCCAATATGCAGATGGCCATGATCTAACACGAATTGTAGTGCCAGAGAGTTAATTAGTTAGATGGTGGTCTTTTGGTTATGGTATCCCTCCCCCTTGTTATGGTATGCCTTTCCAATCTTGGACACTATAGTAAGTCTAATTTGTGAATATGAACGAAAAAATTGAATAACTTGAAAATTATGATACACACATGAAATATTTCCACCACTAAGATTGATATAAATGATATATCGAATGACATAAACGTTACATAGTATATAGTACCAAAACCACCTATGGTAAGTACAAAAATCCAAAAAAAAATTATCCACAATTTACCACAAGACGGTTAGACTTCTTCAAATCAAGTAACTACTCACTTTTTTTTTAAAGACCTCTCTGTCATCAATAAACTAGTCTTACCTGACTTAACACATTCAATGCCATCTCTATTTGAGAATGTATAATAAATTTGAAGAGGGGCGATGCGAGAGTTCATCATCAAAACGTTCCATCCCCCCAACCCCAAGTAGATTCCGTAGCCGCGACCAGCCGCGGCAAGACCTTGACACCATAGTTTTGAAAAGACAAATTTCTTACTTTTGATTCATAAAATGAACTATTGCTTTGACCCAGACGCTTGCAGGCTAGAGGGAGAACGTTTTCCTCGAACGGTGGTATCACGAAATGTCATTGTTCTGGGAAAATTCTCATGAATGTTGATGCTCACATTCTTTTTTTTACTTTAAGACCCGGTTTTTAGATCTTTTTATCTCAAGATAAAACCGAAACTGCGGTTGCGTTTCTAGATTTAATGCTGTGGGAAAATAAAAAGACGTATCGGTGGCAAAGATTTTTAATGCCGACATCATTGCCTCACCCCAATTCTATTGAAAATGGACGGATTTGCAAGTTAAATTCTAAAGTAAATTTGTAGCTTTTCCCGAGATGCATTGTTTCTTTTTATTTATTTGAGAAATGCCGGTTATTATGTTTGATAAGACTGTATTTTTTTCTTATGGAAGCTTTGTATCTGTTTCGAAACTTTTAAGATTGAGAGAATACATAGTGAAGAAATAGATTGAATTAGGATTCCTTTGTTAAACAAATGAAGAGGGTTGTACTACTTTGTATCAATGTACTCATGTTTTGGCCGACTCATACATCATACATACAAATAATATTTGTTGAAATAAGCAAACATAAGATACGGAACTAACATAATTTAAACATGAATGTATTTTTTGGGAGATTAAATGGAAATATTGGAAAAATATACTAGCATTTGAATCCCTTTTAGAACAATTTAGCAATATTTTGCTTGCAGTTTTAAATTCAAAAGTCAATAATAATGTGTTGTTCTAATGCAGCTGGCAATATAGTGATAGTTAATCTTTATGCTATAAACAAGTGCTGCACAGCTATTAATCATTTAGCATTATCCAGGGGGAACGTGTAGCTTGAAGATATGCTACGGACGCGAGTAACACTACCCCCACAACACTCTACGATCCTATTAGACCGGGACCTACTGTTTAAAATGGATTTCGAATCACTACAAATATCCATGGACCGCCGGGACTCGAACCCGAAACTTGTGGTACCGAGTGCCAGAATACTGACTACTCGGTCATCAGGCCCCAGTCAATAACAATGTCAAATCTATATTTAAGAACTTAATTGAAAAATCATTTTTAATTACATATATAATTAACTTATCTGTGTATATAGATATTGAAGAAGGGGGAAACGGTACTGCATCATTAATATATATATATATATATATATATATTGTACGCAAATTTAGAGTAAAAGGATGTCAAGACAAAATACAGGGTGATTATAATTAAAGTCTCACTTTAAAAAAGCTGTAAAAAAAGAATCACTCGTCACAATGAGTTCAAATTTGAGCTGAAGATACTTGAAAAAAAGGGAAACGGCATGGCATTAAAAAAAGGTTCCATCGATTTTTCCCATTCAATTTGGTACGACATTGAAGTAGCGGATGGGCATTCCACTAACAGTGTCACAACTGTTGGATGACTTGGAAGTCATTTTTCCGTCAAAAGACTAAAACAATCAATCACATTGAACCGTACAGTTGGTTGAATGTGTAACTCATGCCGAAGTTGTAATTTCGATTCAAAATATCACTGACAGCCGAATTCACTTTCTTTATGCCGCTTACAGCGCCACTTATTAATACACTTTGGAACCTTTTTGGATGCCATACCATTTCCCCCTTCTTCAAGCATCTTCAGTTCAAATTTGAACTCATTGTGACAAGTGGTTCTCTTTTTGCAGCATTTTGAAAGTGGGAATTTAATCATAATCACCCTGTATTACATCTATAAAATTGTAAAACTACTTTATTATACAAAAATCGGTTTTTATAAGTATTATAAATGCAGTAGAAGTCAATGAATTTATTTTACAATTTTTTTTAAATCCCTTAGTAAAGATCTTCAGTTCATAAAATCACGGAAAAGAGACAGAAGTTGGAAATTTTTTGACCGATTTCCCATCCCTGATAATAATATGTTATGAGAATTTATTTATTCTCATTTTATTTATTTATTTATTTATTTTTTCGTGTTTCATTTATGCGCTTTTAAAATATTATCGTGGATTAAAAACCCATATTGAAGCATATTAAAGAATGAAAAATAAAAAAAGGATAACATATAAATATTTATAATAACTCACCAATTGTTATCTAACCACTGAGCAAACAAAGCAGCTGTCCTGATCGGTTAATCTGTTATCATACGTTTATGGTAGCTAGATATCGTCTGAAAGATATTATTATTATTATATTATTATTATATATTATGTATTATATCGTCTGACGATATCGTAAAAAAGATTTCGTCTGAAAAATATAAGTAATATAGGTATACGTTTTTTATGAAAATTTATTTTACTTATTTCGAATAGCAATTCGAATTAATTTTTAAATATCAAACATTTTTATAGATGCTTTTATTCGCAAAATATATTTCATTGCGTAATTTTATGCTATCAATGCAGAAAAAGCAGTTGTTTTTAAATATTGAAATTAAATAACAGTTTAAATCAGAGAAGATATGAATAAATTTTAAAATATAATGACACTTTCACTCAACAGAAAATTAATTGATGTTAATTAACTATAATTTTGTAATTAAAATAATTAAGTAGAAATAATTTATGTTTTCACGAATTTTCTACGATATTAAAAGAACACTCGCCATACGATATCTCAGCTAATTTAAAAATCATTATAAATTAATTGTTTATAAATTATTGTTTATAATTATTTATAAATTATTTAAAATAACTATTTCGATATTTAATGAAGCAATGGATTATATTAGTCCATACAAAGAAAAATTGACATGTGTGCTTTTCAGTGTATTTTCAGGCATGGCATTTTAAAATGCAAAATTGATAAATGAAATTTTACAGTAGTGCCATCTAGTGCTGATATCTGGAATTAGGAAAATATTTCAAGAAAAATGAAGTATTGTGATAAATATGTTTTCTTTGCTTTTGAAACAAAAATTCCTTTTATAAAATGATATATGTATTTTGAAAATGTATGCAATCAATAATTATTATTTTCAAGAAATTAATTTAATTAGATCATAGGTGGCCAACTCAAGTGATCTTGCGGACCACTTTGGAAATGCATCATAATGCCACGGGCCGCATATAAAATCATATATCCCCTTATTAGAATTAGACCCACTATAGACATTTTTTGGGAGTGATAAATTGAAACAGAATGAGTTATTATTTTTTGTATTTACCAATATTCTTACATGCAAACATAGATAATATAATGATAATGATACTAAACGCACATTATAAAGAAATGAATAACACTCAAAATGAAATGTAAAAAATATATAAATATAAACGAAATAAAAAGTATGAAATCATTAAAAAATATTTATTTTACTAGAGCGATATTTGTTTATCCACTCTTTCACTTAACTTTGGCAAATCGATCTCAATTTGGGTATTTGCACATCGTAATCGGTATTGCAGGTGAGCGTCCGTTACGTTTGAGAATGTTTTGTGTTGGGTCAATTTCATGTTAGGAAAAAAAAAGTTTCGCAGGTGTAAGTGAATCAAAAGCGCTAACAATTTCAACTAAGAGTCAGGTTTGCTCTGCTATCAGATATCAACTATGCGAATCTAGGGATGGTCACTGCGTCCCTGAGGTCACTTAAAGTGAAACAGAACCTGTTATATTAGATGTTCCAAGATGCGCATGCATTATGATTTCGCAGACTATAATTTAATTATTCTGCGAACTCATCACTGTAAACTCATCAATAAAACAAGCAATATCTGTAGTATATTCCCAAGAATATAAATCAAAGTAATCAATCTTTAATATTAAAATCAAAGTTAATTTTTTCTCATAATTTCGACACTTAATAATGAATAAATAATAATGTACTTTACGTATTTTATTATGTATAATAATAATGTAATGATGCATTTATTTAATACATTGTTTTTCACTACTTTGGCCATTATAAAATAAATATATTTTGTAAAAGTGTGATATATCTCACGGGCCGGAAAAATGTTCAAGGCGGGCTGCGGGTTGGCAACCCCTGAATTAGATTAGTTCATTTCTTAAAAATGTTGTGATTAGTAATCAATTATTACAACAAAATTAATAAGATCCTAAAGTTGCCAAAATTCAGATGAAAGATATTGTAAATTTTTCTATTATTATATTCATTTTAATAATATTTTTTATATAAATTTAATATATTTATGAAGAAAAAATAATTATTCTCTTACAGTGAAAAATAAATCGATTTTTTTAAAAATAAATAAAAAAAAGTTGTAACTTTTACTTTCAAAAGTGCGTGAAAATATTAGAACCGAAATGATAAATTAATTGGCTAATCAGGATTCCATGTTTAGCTAATTAAGTTGACTGAAAACCATAACAGCACGACTCAGGAGAAGGAAAAAACCGTTCACAAAACTAGTTCTTTGTTAAAGCTCGAAGAACCAGTTTGGATTTTAAATGGTTTTTTTGACTTTATCTAATATGGCTAATTTATTCCGACGTGTCTTTATCATTTTTTTCAACATAAAAAGGCAGTCCTTGCAATTTTTTAACTGATAAGGGCAAGGAAAGCCAATGAATTACAACAAGCCAGCGAAAAAAATAATAAAAGTCGTTATAAGATATTCACATTTAAGTAACAAGGATAATTCGAAAATAGTAATATATTTTTATACCCATATTTTACATTAAAATTTATGTTTTACACAGTGTACCCAAATAGTCGCAAAAAGAAAATATGCGATCATAAGGCCTTCTAATGAATTTTGATAGTTTGCCTGGGTTTGGTTTGTTTATCGCTGTAAGATCACTTTATGCACACGAGGGCTAAACAGACCTGGATCTACATTATAAAGTGGATTCCGAACCGCTACTACTACACCACATCACTGTGCCTAGACCTGAGTTTTCCCTTTACAGTTTGGGAATGATGTGGATGAGAAGTCTGATTGGGCACTGTGACACTCTATTGTCATATGAGACCGGGACCTACGGCGTAAAGTGGATTCCGAACCATTACAAACATCCATGGCACCAGAATTCGAACCCCAAACCTGTGGTACCGAGCGCCAGAAAGCTGTTACTCATTTAGCACTACCTAATGGGCTCATGTAGCTTGAAGATATGCTACGGATGCGAGTCAGCTCTCTACGATCCTATTAAACTACTACTACACCACAACACATCACTGTGCCTAGAGTTGAGTTGCCCCTTTACAGTTTGGGAACGATATGGGTGAGAAGAAGTCTGATTGAGTCTGACCGGCGTAAAGTGGAATACCGAACCACTACAAAAATCCATCGCCCCGCCGGATTTGAACCCGAAACCTGTAGTGCCAAACTCCAGAGCGCTAGCCACTCGGCCGTCAGGCCCCCGTTTCCGAACCTCTAACAAACATCCATGCCACCGCTAGGATTTGAAGATGAAGCCTGTGACACCAAAGACTAGAGCTGGAGCCACTTGGCCATCAGGCCGCCACGGTGCCTGAGAGAAAACTCAGAAATTCCCATCAGGAAATCTGATTGTAGATGTTAGACTAGGTCCTATCACAATTTCCGTTGAATGTACTCCTTTGTGAAAGCAATGATTGTAACATAGTTCACCGATGGATTCAAACCTCCAGCTTCTTGCATTATATCATGCCTTTTTAGTACATCGGTGGACCTCAGGCCTCATTTATGTACACCACAAACAACTCACTGCTGGGTAAAGAAAAAAGAAATTAATGGAGAAATTTACCCGGTTCATCTGTCAGAATTGATCAATATTTATTTGAACCTGAGTTCTTTTGCACCCTAACTGCGCACATTTATTTTTTGTTGAATATCGGCGAGCCTTGTGTTCCATTGCTGTATATCACGAAACGCCTGCTGACAGGTGAATGTTGCTAACCTAACTTTTAGGGGTAACTGCCCGGTAGTATGTCATAGAGACAGAAAATCTTGAAAATTCCCAGAAACCCATCTGACGATCGATGCGAAGCACTTTACACCTGTTGTCCCATTCGCTGTCGAATCTCTTTGATTTCAAAAACTGTTGTTGTGTCTAATCCTCATTGTCCGACCGCGCGAAATGGACACCCCATGAGTAGTCTAATCATGGATTGAGGAAAAAGGGGACAGCTTTTGTTGTGATGGAGCACTCTAAGTAGAAGACTGATTTGGCTCCGGGTCTCTGAAAAAGAAGGGCACTACCTTCCGAGAGGGCCTTTAGGGGTAACTACCTCGCATTTGCGTATCGTATGAGAGAAAACAAGGAAAACTCCCACCAGGTATTCCGACTCACGAGGCAAGATATTGAATATCACAAACGCTACCGAAGACTCCTCGCTTTTTTAAAGCAACAAAGGCTCCAGCGGATTAAACTTCACCCTTAATGCTCACAGGCTTCGGGTTCGAATCAAGGCGGTTCTTGTAGTGTTTCGGAATCCACTTTAAACCATAAGTAGTGGTCTAATAAGATCGTAGATACAGGAAATGTTTTCATTTTACAGGATAGGATTGTCAGCCCTACACTATACATTCATGTTAGTCCCGGCGGTGCTATGGATGTTTGTAGAGATTCGGAATCCACTTTAAGCCGTAGGTCCCGATCTTATATGACTGTAGAGCGTCACAGAGCCCAATCAGACATCTCACCCACATCATTCCTAAACTGTATAGAGGCAACTCAGCTCTAGGCACAGCGATATAGTATGGTGTAGCAATAACCATAATGCTCACCAGCGGCGCACATTACCACTGTTCCATGTGTCGAGCATTTCAAAAACTATGATTACAATGGATACAGCCTGTGGATACGTAACATAATGTTTAACCTGAACCATCATGAACACTAACTATGCACGTGATACTGCTCCATAGCTTGGCCATCAGAAAGTTTTGCAAATAGATTACGAATAGAGGTTTAGTTAAAACCAACCTTAACATTTCTTTTATTATATAGTTGGGTGATTTATAGTAATTGAGGGATATCTTCGTTTATTTCCTTGTTCTACATTTACCTTTCCAAATTGAGCATTTATATCTAGAGGAAATGTTTATACAATGGTCTATCAATATTTAATATTGAGAAAGTATTTTAAAGATGCATCTTTTTTGTTTGTTTGTTGGTCTGAGCTGTTAATAAGTCAAATTGGGGTTTGTTTGTAGTACTTGCCTTAATTATATCAATCATTTTGGTTTCTATTATACTGTTACGAGTTGTTATATTTCCTTTAAAGATTTTTTATTAAGGAAATCAGACAGGAAAATTAATTCAAGTGTCTGAATTGATCTGGTACATAAATACCTCGTAAACTAATTGCAAATATGTTCTTAGAAACCTCTTAATTGTACCAAAGTAGTTTAAGTATTATTTTCAAGAGCTGTATGGTCTTTCTATAATTCGTACCACTGAGAGGTGAGAATAATTCATCCTAGTTCTGTTAGTTCTATTATGAATACAAATGATTAGATTTCTCATTTTAAATACGGTAACTTCTTACCTGTAATCCACAGTGACATATACCACATTAAATTTCTTTCACGAGCTATTCTTATTGATTTATTAAAAAAATTTTCACAAGCTATTCTTATTGATTTATTTAAAAAATTTTCACAAGCTATTCTTATTGATTTATTTAAAAAGTTTTCACAAGCTATTCTTATTGGTTTATTTATTTAATTTTTTTCACATATTTTTTTTATAAAATCGTTTGAAATTTTATAGTTAAAAATTTTTTTTTTAAAATTTTGAATGACAACTGATGAACATAATTTATTGCCTAAATATGATTTACTGATACCTTTTCTTACTTCGTTTGTTTAAGATTGGTGATATGCGTTTTGTTCTTGCATTAAATTCTAAATTTTATGGATAACATAAATATCGACGCAGCGAATTAAACTATTCTTTTCTATTGTTGCATTCGTGCTTTTTACTTTAGTATTATGTTTATGTTTTATTCTTACATTCAAATCTAAATTTTATGGGTAACCTGTATATCGACACAGTCGATTAACTTATTATTTTTTTATTGTTGTGTTCGGGCTTTTTACATTATTATTACTTACAAATAAATATAAATTATGTTCTTATGTTGTTTTTGTCGTATCCCTCATGGAAGGAGGAAAGAGGGGTGCAACTTCTGTTCTGATGGAGCACCCGCAGGTAGAAGTCTGACTTTGACTCCGTGGCGCTCTTGCAGTCATAGGAGACCGGGACCTACGGCTTAAAGTGGATTCCGAACCCCTGCAAACTTCCATGGCACCGCCGGGACCCGAAACCTGCGGCACCGACAGGTAGCAGACACTTGGCCATTCAGGCCCCTCCTTATTGATATTTGAAGAGCTAAGAATTGGGGTGCCATGGATGTTTGTAGCGATCGTAGAGCGTTGCTTGTTACTCCGCGTCCGTAGTTTATCTTCAAACTACATGCACCTCCTGAATATTGCTAAGTGAGTAACGTCGGTGCAGCGCTTGCCTTAAGACATCAAAAACAATTGTCTAAGTGCTTGCCAGCTGCATTAGAACAAAAAAATATTAATAAGAAAAGTCATTCATAATCATAACAACAATAATAATCAATAATTTATTATATGCAGTGATGTTTATATTTTATTATTGATTGTTTACTTTAAAGATAAATAATGAACTAAAAAATGAATAAAAATGCTAATTTTATATGTTTTTCCTGAATATTTATTTATTTTATATAAGCTTCTCTGATGCGTCTTATTTTAAAGGTTTAACTTCAACAATAACAAAAAAAAAAAATTAAGACACTTTCTTATTATCACGACCATAAGTTTGATCATGGTTCAGTGTTTTCCGAAATTGAATAATGAATCCCAGATTATAGTCTTCCAAAAAAAAAAGAAAAAAAAAAAAATGGAACACTTCACTTTGCATCCTTAAATGACCTCCAAGTCTCATGGTCATTTCTTTTTGTTCTTTTGTGCGTTACTACCCATCGTGAAAATAAAGGTAGATTTGTGCACGCTTTTATTTTTTCTCTTTGTTCTACCTTAATAACGTGACAAAAAAGAAAAACGATATAAAACCCGTTTTATCTTGCCTTCTTCGCTCTTGAGAATTAAGAGTCGGAATTAGGCTTAACTCAGCTCTAGTGCGATCGTAAAGCAAGAAAAATAAAACGAAGTGAAGAGAAAAGTTGAATAAATATAATGTTTTAAGAAATAAGGTGAGGATTGATATTTATGGCCCACTTTTTCTTCAAGCTTTGTTTCTTTTCTGAATGGAACGTTTTTGATAGGATAGACTCACAAATGGAATATAAATTGCTTCCAAAAATCTACAAGAACTGTTTATTTTCGCAATAAATTCACGAACGAATTCTCGCTTTGTTATTTTTTTTTGGAAGCAAAAGATAAGAGCTATAAGCGAGAAAAGAATCATGATAGATAAATGGTACCTTAATAATTATTCGTTATCAAAACATCCTGGTAATGGCGAAAAAGTAGTTTTTTTGTTAAAACTAACACGTACTCAACGCACACAATAAATTTATAATAGTTATTGTTATTCTAATGTAGCTGGCAATACAGAGACAGTTAATCTTTATGCCGATAAGCAAGGGCTGCACCGTTGTTACTCATTTAGCACTGCTCAGGGGACACGTGTAGCTTGGAGATATGCTATGGGCGCAAGTAGCATTACCCCCACAACGCTGTATTATCCTATTAAACCGAGACCTACGGTTTAAACTGGATTACGAACCACTACAAACATCCATGCCACCGCCGGGACTCGAACCCGAAACCTGCGATACCGAGCGCCAGAGCCCTAGCCACTCGGCCACTCGGCCCCGTAATAGTATGTATTAGTACTTTAACTTATTTTAAAACTTTACTTTTATATATTTTTTGTTCATCTTTTTTTACATCATCATCAATATCATCATCATCATCTTCATCAGTGGCTCAACAGATGCATGGTGGGCCAAGGTCGTTTGCCTATTGGCAGATTTCAAGACAGGAAATTTTATATTTATACGGGGTCGGGTTGTCAGCCTTATGCCCAAAGCTCTACGATCATATTATACCGGGACCTACGGATTAAATTTTTTTTACATCATCAATAAAATAAAATTTTATGCGTGAAAGATTTTCCTTGATTGTTTCAGAAATTTAATTGGATTAATTTGTATGAAAACTTACAATAGGATTATATATTTTTGTTTGTTAAAATTTTTCCTTTGGTTATTCCTGATGTTAAGATATTTTGTTTAAAAATGAATTTAAAAATAAATCTGCATTACAAAAGGAAAAAAAAAATAATAATTTTGGCAAATTCGTTTTTGATTCTGTGTTGGAATTACAATAATATTTCGACTTACTAACGTTTTGAGATACCAAATTGTAACATCACGTAACATGCATTTTGATTACAGACTCATAATCATTTCATAGTTGTAGTTTACCAATAAAAGGAGGAAATAGGGAAAAAAAGATGTCCTTCAAATAAATGCAGATAAGAAATTTGTTCCAGAGGCAAGTAGAATGAATGAACAAAATATCTCCAAACAACCATGTTTGTAGCAAGTTTTATACTTGCGTAATTCTTTGTAATACGGATATAATATATATTCACAGTATAAAAATATTTTTAACTTTCGGTGCATATTGTGCACGTAACCATCATGTTTTGATAGAAAAATTTATTTCATTGCCTTCAGAGAAAAATTGCAGTACAAGATTGTAATTAAAGTTCTATGTGTCCATTTAAAGATAATTGTAAGATAACACAGATTCGATATTTAATTAATTATGATAAATCGGAGCATTTTTTCTAATAATGTTGTTGTGACAAATCCTCAGTGTCCGGTAGAGCGGGGCGGACATCCCATGAGTAGACTACTCATGGATGGACGGAAGGGAAGCACCTGCAGATAGAAGTCGGACTTCGTTGCGAGTCTCTGAAGAGGGATAGCAGTGCAGTGTAGCAGGATTTTAACGGGGAATTACTCCGTATTTCCGTATCGTATGCGAGAAAACCCAGAAAAACTCCACACCAAGTAGTCCGACTCACGAGGCAAGATGCTGAACATGCCAAACGCCATCGAGTATCTTCTTTTTTTGAAGCAGTGTCTACAACAAAGCCGCAGACAGTGGATTGAACCTCACCCCTAATGCTCACCAGTGATGTCCGTCACCACTGAGCCACGAGTCGGGCTATAATACTGTTGAATGCACAAAACAATATCTCACCAATTACTAAAGGCTTATTTCAATAGCATCGAATGTGTCTGTATCTGAAGAAGGTTCTTTTGAGTGTAGGATGGAATATGAAAGGAATTAATTCATCTTGAGGCGTTAGGCGGCGGTCCAACAATAACCGCTGAAATTTACTGTCAACAACTGACGCACTTGGAAAGTAAAGACGTCCTTCGTTAATTAAAAAAAAAAAACGATTCTGTAGCAAGGCAATACCCAACCCGAAATTGCAAGAGTAAATAAGAAATAAGTAGGCAATAATTTGAGAGAATAATTTGGCTGGGAACTATAGCAACATTGCCCTATTCTCTCGATCTGCCTGAAGTAGATGAACATCTTTTCTTTGAAGCCTGTAGCATTATTTTGTGCCCCAATAGTAACGTAGCAGACATGAGGGCCGAAGTTTGAATCCGCCGGCGACATTGTTGTTGTAGACATTGACCTAGTTGTAGTCATTGCTTTCAGAAACGAGGTCACTCAATGACGATTGTGGTGTGTAAAATCTCTCACATCGAAAGTCAGGCGGTATGGTGGGAGTTTTGCGGGTTTTCTCCCATAAGACACGTACATGCTCGGAAGACATTGCTCTCTCCCAACACCCGTTGATGGGCTGTTTGTGGGATACATTAGATTCAACTATGTTCCCCCATTTTTACAGGCAAGGGCTACATAGCCCTAGGAACGATGGAGTTTTGTGAATAAAATAAAAGAAAAGGACTTGCGCTGAATTCAAGAAGTCAGAAGATTCTTGAAGTCAGCGCAAGGAAGCTAGATTTTTTTTCAAAACTCCAAATGAATTTTAAACGAACTGAAGGCAAGGTGTAATTGAAAAGAATGACAACTTTGTTGAGATATCAAATAAATGTATTGTTTACTAAGTTTTCTGTCTTATTTCATTCTGAAAAATGGACAGAACTTTTATTAATTTAATATAGTATGCAAGGTCTTTGCCCACCCCACTATTTGGAGTAGTCAAGTCAACCGTAGTTGCCACTGAATCAAAAGTTTGAAGATCATTGCCATATGCCATACGGTTGAAGTATCTTTCTATTTTTGGGCTAGATTTGTAGATCTGATAAGAAATACCCGTTTCGATTTAATGGAAAATCGGATTTATAAAATGAATTGAAATGAAAGAATTAAATTCGTTTTGATAAGGTATTATTTTATTTTATTATCTTTAATCGTCTTAAATGTTCGCCAACTATTTATTTTAGTTTTCTTTTGAAAACTAAATTTAAATTTCAGAATATTTATCAAAACTTTATTTTTCCAATTTTATTTTAAGTCTCAGATTTTTTTTTAAGGAAAATTTAATGGAATTAATTCTTTAGAAAATATTTCAAAATTCCCTTATACTTTTTGGTGACTAAACCTAAAAACAAAATACTTTAATGTTGAAAATAAGTCAGCAATCTTAGCATTAGCAAAATCCTTGGTAAAATCTTTTTTTTTCTATATATCAGCCCCATCTTTAACATTAACCAAGCTTGAATGATTTCTTGAAGGACATTCGAACACAGAAAATAGAATAAGCAGGTAAAATTAACAGGAAACCTCTTCTTTTTATTAAACGAATGATGACGGTATAGAATGTATTAAATTACTTATACTAGAAAGTTTATTGTAAGTTGTTTCCCTTTCACTTTTTATTATAATTACTTTCTTTTTCATTCTGTAGTTGTTCTTCGTCACGCTGTTTTGACGAAAGTTAAGAAGATATTATAAAAAAAAATACATCTTTACTTGTTTTTAAAGAGTTTTGGTTTAAAAAAATCGGTAAATCGTAATAAGTCGTTGGGTTAAAGATACTAAGAGTTGACACAGAAAGGAAAATTCTAAAAATAACATCTTTGCAATGATATTTTAAGACGGGATCTCATATATCAATATTTATCTTATGTGCAATTTGGTTAAAAAAGGATTGCTATACACAATTTTTATATTTATTGTCGAAATTTATTGAAAATATTTATATAAAGGATTATATAGGATGTTTGAAATCGTGTTGTTAATCATCTTGATGTACGAAGGTTTCTATTTATGTATTCGCACTTGGCCACACTAGGGATTAGTGGCTCCACCAAGCACATTCATTCCCTTGATTCACAAAGTTGACATTTTTTATCTTTATTTACTCAAAAGGTTTTGCCACTTTTGTAGCTTACAGCATTTGAAATTTTATGTCAATCACAAAATGAAATTAACTCATGAACATTTCGCGCTCGGTACCACAGGTTTCGGGTTCGAGTCCCTGCGGTGCCATAGATGTGTGTAGTGGTTCGGAATCCACTTTAAACCGTAGGTCCCGGTCTAATAGGATCGTAGAGCGTTGCGGGGGCATTGTGACTCCGCGTCCGTGGCTTATCATCAAGTTACACGCGCCCCCTGGGTAATGCCAAGTGAGTAACGTCTGTGCAGTGCTTGCCTTAAGGCATCAAAGACAAGTGTCTAAGTGTTTGCCAGCTGCATTAGAAAGAAAAACATTTTCGTGCGATGATTTACTATGATTTTTGACATGGATTATCTCACCAACAGTGCATCGATCAACTCATTTTGGTGATGAAGCACCTTCTGTATATCACTGGTTCAGTGAATTTAGTCGTGGTCGTCGTTCGCTCACGGATGACTTTAAAGAAGTTTGTCCAAAGTCGGTTGCGAATTTATAATTTCGGATCGTCATGTGACATAACGTTAGATTGATGCGTCTTTAAGCATGGTATGAAATGTTACATGGATATTTAAATGTGAAAATAATTGTTCACTTTGGATCCCGCATAATTTGAGAATCGCTCAAAAATAGGCTCGTGTCGATTAGTGATGAAATGCTTCAAAAATACAATCGTGGCACATCAAAAGATGTGTAAATAGGTGACGAATCTTGTATCTGTGTGTATGATCCCGAAATTAAAAACAAATTGATTGTCTGGATTTTCCAAAGTGAGCCAAACCCAACCAAAGTTGGTCGCGCAAGAATCACTTCAAGCAAAAGGTCGCCTGTTTAGGGGGTTAAATTGACATTCGACTAGAGTACCACTAGAAAAATCATAGAACGATCCATTCTGCATAGTACAAAAGCAGTTGTTTGTCAAAAGTCTTCGGAAGAAAAACACAGAAAATGCAGAAATATTCTTCGTCATGACAAAGCGAGCTCTACCCTTCATCCTCAAAGCGAGCTCGTCATGACAAAGCGGTCCAAACAAAACAATATTTGGCCTGTCAAAACACCGCATTGATGGGTCCCTGATCTGACACCCAAAGATTTCTTTTTTAAACTTAGGTCCCGGTCTGTTTAGCCCTCGTGTGCACAAGAAGACCGTAGAGCGATAAACCAAATCACGAAGAATATTTTGAAAAACGATAAAAAAATTTTTAATGAATAAAAGTTGTTTTTGTTTATTATTTCCGGATACATAAATTGCAATCTTCGTATTTGTTTTCTTTTTCTATATAAACATTATTCATATACTCCTATTTGGATTTGTATAAGAATCACACAATCTTCCTCCTATATCATTTACTGCATTATCTTAAAGCATTCCCTATGTTAGATGCGTATAAAGCAGAACAGAAGTTGCACAGAATTTATTTTGTTTACGAAAGCAGCATTCCCATTTGCAGCATTCCCGATAGTAGAACAATGAGATCGGCCACGAGCCCTACGTTTGCAGAGATTTATTGCTGCAATAGTGTAGCAGAAAAGAATCTTCAACCAAGATGCGGCAGATGATCGTGGCGAACAATGGAACTTGATCTCGCCAGATTTATTTTCTTCCAACTTTTTTTGACATATTTTGTATTCGGTGTTATGGATCTGGCGGAACGTGTTGGTATTAAAGTAAAAATATTTGTAAAATATTTTTTGAAAATGTGCGATGTTCTTTCGATCTTTAATGGAATAGCGAGAGAAGATATGAATAAAAACCGAAAATCGTAAATTATAAAACCGTAATCAATTTACAATTTAATATTATTCGATAATATATTAAAAATTTTTTTTTGTTTGTTTAATGCGTTGAATATTGGTGGTCTTCGTGTTTCACTGACGTATGCAACCCACTGACGGCGATATGTGGAAGACATTGCCTTCCAGGAGGAAGTTTTCGCGTAACTATTCAACATTTGAGTTATATATGCGAATAAAAATAATAAAAATCTCACTTCTGGACACCTGACCATGGGTATTAGACACTTACAATACAGAAGTTAATCTTTATGCCATAAGCAAGGGCTGCCCCGCTGTTACTCATAAAGCAATACCAAGGGGACGTGTAGTTTGAAGTTAGGCTACGGACACGAGTAAAACTTCCCCCGGAACGCTCTACGATCCTATTGGACCGGGAACTACGGCTTAAAGTGCATTCCGAACCACTACAAACATCCATGGCACCGCCGGTATTCGAACCCAAAACTCTTGGCATCGAGGGCCAAAACGCTAGCCACTCGGCCACCAGGCCCCACACATGCAAAAGTGTATTGATCATCACGAAGAATATTTTGAAACACAAAACAATACAACCACTTTTAATGAAAAAAAATTGTTTTTGTTTATTATTTCCAGATACATAAATTTATTTTCTTTCTAATGCAGCTGACAAACACTTAGACAGCGCAGATATATAAACTGCAATCTTAAAATTTGTTTTCTTCTATATAAACATCATTCATGTACTGCTATTTAGATTTGCGTTAGAACATGCAAATCTCAATAGCAGTGCATTACGATTTGGGAATGAAAGTTATCACACAGTCTTCCTCGTATATCATTTACCGCATTATCTTGAGGCATTCCCTACGCTGGGTGCGTATGATGCAGAACAGAAGTTGCGCAGGATTTATTTTGTTTACAGAAGCAGCATTCCCATTCGCAGCATTCCCGATAGTAGATCAATGAGATCGGCCACGAGTCCTACGCTTTCAGAGATTTATGACTGCAATAGTGTAGCAAAAAAGATCTTCAACCAAGATGATCACGGTGAACAATAGAAGTTGGTCTCGCCAGATTTATTTTCTTCCAACTTTTGTTTGACATATTTTGTATTCAGTGTTATAGATGAACAGTTACAATTCAGTATTGTAGTTATGGTGGAACGCGTTCGTATTAAAGTAAATATATTTTGTAAAAAGATTTTTGAAAATGTGCAATGTTCTTTCGATCTTTAATGCAACAGCGAGAGAAGATAATAATAAAAATCTTAAACCGTAAAAAAATAAACACATAATAATACAACACATAAACACAAATAAATAACATATTAATTTTTTTTTGTTTAATGCTTTGAATGTTGGTGGTTCTCGTGTTTCATTGATGTATGTCACAAACAGTCCACTGATAGCGATATCGGAAAGATAATTTCCTTCATTTGCGTGTCGTGTTTGTAGAAATGCCGTAAATCTCCCACCAGGCAGTGAGATTAAGAATGCGAGACGTTTTACACATGTTGTTACAATCGCCACTGAGTCTCATGTTTTTCAAAGACAGACATTGTAAAGGACACCACTTTTGGATTCGAACCTCCTTGGATTCAAAGCTCTGTGCACTAGCTGCGCGTGTTAATATTGAGCCAGGGCCAAAATGGCAGAGTGGGGGGCGCACAGATTTCGAGTTCGATCAACGGCGGTGCCATGGATGTTTGTAGTGATTCGGAATCCTCTTTAAGCCATAGGTCCCGGTCTCATATGTTTGTAGTGAGTCATATAGCCCAATCAGACTTCTCTCTCAACCACATCATTCCCAAACTGTAAAGGGGCCACTCAGCTATAGGCACATTAATGTGGAGTGGTGCGGTGCAGTAGTAATAGTCATATTAGATCGGGACCTACTGTTTAAAGTGGATTCCGAACCACTACAAACATCCATGGCACCACCGGGACTCGAACCCGAAACTTGAGGTATCGAGGACCAGAGCGCAATACACTTGGCCATCAGGCTCCAAGCATTCAAAAAGTGTATTGATCATCACGAAGAATATTTTGAAAAACAATAAAAAAAATTTTAATGAATAAAAGTTGTTTTTGTTTATTATTTCCGGATACATAAATTGTAATCTTCTATATAAACATTATTCATGCACTGCTATTTGGATTTGTATAAGAACATTATTCATTCAATCTCAATAGCAGTGCATTATGATTTGCGAATGAAAGTTATCACACAGTCTTCCTCGTATATCATTCACCGCATTATCTTAAGGCATTCCCTACACTGGGTACGTATAACGCAGAACAGAAGTTGCCCAGAATTTATTTTGTCTGCAAAAGCAGCATTCCCATTTGCAGCATTCCCGATAGTAGAACAATGAGATCGGCCACGAGCCCTACCTTTGCAGAGATTTATTGCTGCAATAGTGTAGCAAAAAAGAAATCTTCAACCAAGATGCGGCAGATGATCATGGGGAACAATGGAACTTGGTCTCGCCAGATTTATTTTCTTCCAACTTTTTTGGACATATTTTGTATTCGGTGTTATAGATGAACAGTTACAGTTCAGGGTTTTAGTTATGGTTGAATATGTTTGTATTAAAGTAAAAATATTTGTTTGAAAATGTGTAATGCTCTTTCGATTTTTAATGGAAATAGCGAGAGAAGGAAAGAATAAAAACAGAAAATAAAAAAAAAAAAATAAAAAAAAAGTAAATAAACAAAACCGTAAGCAATTTACAGTTTAGTATTATTCGACAACATACTTAAATTTTTTTTGGAGAAATGTCGGTGGCCCTCGTGTTTCACTGTTGTATGAAGCCCACTGATGGTGATGTGGGGAAGGCATTGCCTTCCGGACATCCTTTTTTGGGGTAACTACTTAACATTTAAGTGATGTATGCGAAGAAAAAAGAAAACTCCTATCCGGACACTTTATCATGGATATTAGACACTTTAAATGATAGTTTGGTTTAGTTTGTCGCTCTACGGTCATCTTGTGCACCCTAGATCTAAACAAACCGGGACCTACAATTTAAAGTGGATTCCGAACCAATAACAACATCCATGCCACCGTCAGGATTCGATCCTGGAACATATGGTACCAAAGGCCACAGCTCTAGCCAATTTTCCACCAGGCCGCGCTTTAAATGATGATAAAATAGTCGTCGAATCTTCTCGTCGAAAAAAATAAAACCTTAATCAATTTACAGTTTAGTGTCATTCAATAACGTACTTAAAAATTTTTTAAATAAAAAATTTAAATAAAAAATGTTTTGTTGAATGTTGGCGGCCCTCGTGTTTCACTTCTGCGTGTCCCAAACAGCCCACTGACGGCGATGAGGGGAAGACATTACCTTCCTGAAGGATTTTTTGGAGTAAATACTCAACATTTTATTGATATATACGAGAAAAAGGGGGGAAACGAGAAAAAACCTCACATCCGGACACCTGACCAAGAATAGAACATCCTGACCATGGGCCAAACGCTTTTGATGCTGGAAAAATAGCCATCGAATCTGCTCCCTGCTCAAGATAGTGATTGCAGCGGACTCCCAATACGGATACGAATCTTGGTTCTCCGACACACAAGCTGTTCATGTTAACATTTTTTACTGAACATCAGTGGAGCCTGACCATTTTTTATACTGAACATTTTACCTCAAAGAGCTTCACCTGTAATACAAGCGTTTGAGTATAATACAATACTGTTTCTGAAAGCAGTGATAAGCTGTATTACATACCAGTAATACGAGCTTGTTTATCTATAATACAAATATCAATTTTTTATTTGTAAAAGGTTTTTTTTAATGAATTATTTAGTATATAGATTTTTCGATGATACAATTGATTTGAGAAGGAGTTTATGAATTTTATTGTGAATTAATGCAACTTTATTTGAATGTGTCATTATTAAAGAACGTCTCAAAACCAAAAATTCCTCGCTTATAAAATAACGGCATGTTAAAACTAAATTTGCAGAATCATGAGTGAAGAGTTTTGACTCAATCTCAGAAAGTGTATACCACTGTGTCCTAAAAGTAAGACCTATTTTCAATTTAAAATTCCCGGGGCTTATGGAATTACAATTTTTTTTCTTTTTTAATGTTGCCGGCACTGTCTTTGACATCTGTGTGAAATTTGACATCCAAATATTCATTAGTGTTTGAGTTGCGCTTGGCTTTGGGAGACGCTAAAACTGATTCCGGCGATTTTTGAAATGTCTGAATTGATTGAGCAAAGAACTTGCATTCAATTTTGTTTGCGGAAACGTATAGAATGTTGCAGAAAGCATTCGAGAGCAGAGAACGCGTTGAAGACGAAGAGCCCTCTGGTCGACCCTCAACCTCAACCGACGAAGCTCACTTCCAAAACATTAAAGATTTGGTGCTTGCAAACCGTCGATATACAATTAGAGACCTTGATGATGATGTTGGAATTTCAAAAGGATCGTTCAATTCCCTTTTGGGCTTAAAGCGCTTAAAATCTGAATGCGCCAGCTCACACTGCAGTGATTCTTCGTGACCTTTTCGCCAAAAAAGGAAATCCATATTGTTCCACAACCACCGTATTCACACCGCGAGACTTCTGGCTATTTCCTAAAAGCAAAAGACCACTCCGGGGACACCGTTTTGAGTCAATTGAAAAGATTCACCGCGAGTTTTGAAGGCCATCCCTGCCAATGATTTTTTGGCATGCTTTGAGGATTGGAAAAAAAAGTTGGCACTGTGTCCAGAGGGGATTACTTTGAAGGCGGTGAGATAAATTTGGAAGAATAAATAAAGAGCTTTTGAAAAGAAAAATTGGTCTTACTTTTTGGGCACAGTAGTAGACGTCCTGAGCCGCATATTAGCCAGGTGTTGGAATAGTCTGTTGATAATTGACATGTTCTCCAACATATACCAGACTATTCTAGTGTGTATTTTCTGTCGTTGAACACCTGTTTTCTTTAAGAAATCATACTTCCTATATTTCATAACTCAGGTGTCAGCGTTCGTTACTCAATCGTGATTTTTCATTACAAGGTCAATCGCAAAGCGCTTAAATTCAGGGTCAATCAACGAGGTCAAAAATATACAAGGTCATGCGCATGGAAGTAAAAAGCACCGCTCAGTAAAATCAAGGAAGCGATAGCAGAAGCAAGAAGCAATAGCATGTTAAACGTTAAAGAATACGTGTTACTTTTTTCTCAGATAAAAGCTTCTGATAAGAAATGGAATTCTGGATATCTGGTTTGGTGCCTGATGGCAGAGTGGCTAGCGCTTGGCACCACAGGTTTTGGGTTCGAATCCCGGTGGTGCCCTGGATGTTTGTAGTGGTTCGAAATTCACGTTAAACTGTAGGTCCCGGTCTAATAGGATCGTAGAGCATTGTCTTGAGGTTTAGTCAATCTTCAGACCTCGTATTACATATTTAATTAAGGGGACTGATGGACGAGTGGGTAGCGCTCTGGCACTCAATACCACGGGTTTCGAGTTCGTGTCCCGGTGGTGCCATGAATGTTTGTAGTGATTCGGAATCCCCTTTAATCCGGATCGTAGGAGCGTTGGATTGGATCATAGGATCGTAGAGCGTTGTGGGTATAGTGTTACTTGCGTCTGTATCACATCCTCAAGTTACACGTGCCCCATGCGTAGTGCCAGATGAGTAACAGCGGTGCTTCTCTTGCTTATAACATAAAGATTAGTTATCTCTGCATTGCCAGCTGAGTTAGAACAGCAGTAATAATAATGCAAATATT
The DNA here is from genome assembly GCA_021605075.1 of Caerostris darwini. Lineage (NCBI taxonomy): Eukaryota > Metazoa > Arthropoda > Arachnida > Araneae > Araneidae > Caerostris > Caerostris darwini. The sequence continues at coordinate 1,230,333 of BPLQ01003666.1, read as the reverse complement.
TTTTAGAACGTATTAGGAATATTTTGCAGATTAAGATTGTTATTATTTACAGGAAAAAAGGAAAATTTGGGGAGAATTTTAACAGTGAATTAGAGAAGTTTTAATAGTTTGCTGTACAGTCAAATCAATGAAACTTTAGTACAACAAATATCAATTTGTTTTTGTTCTCACTGATGGAGTCCACTGCAGTCAAAAACGAGGAGATTCTTTGCATATGAATGTATAAAAACCTCGCATACATCTATTGTCTAAAATTCTCACGGGAAGGCATTGTCCTTCCAACATAATTCATCGGTGGACTGTTTATGTGTCAAGGATCTCTCTGTAATATGTCAGTGGGCGGAGGTAAAATTATTTAATTAAATGTCCATCTATTATTATAAATACGGTTATTAGGTAAAATTAGTCACAAAATTGCTATATAACTCTTGCAAGAAATATCAGACTTTCTTCTTCATTGGCGCAACAGCTTCATAGTGAGCCAAGGCGTCTGTCTACTGGCAGATTTCGAGACATAAGATGCTTCCTTTTTAAGGCGTAAGGTTATCAGACCTATGTCCAACGATCTACAGTCATATTAGACCGGGACCTACTGTTTAAAGTGGATTCCGATCCTCTACAGACATCCACCGACACTCGAACCCGAAACCTCTGTCACCGAGCACCAGAACGTTAGATATCAGACTGTCAGTACAGTAGAAATTATGCAGAAGTTCGAATTCAAAATAATCTATGTATACTCTTTTTGAAACAAAAAAGTATTCTTAGCAAAATTATTTCAACATTTTGAAATTTCCCATTAAACCCCTTACTCAACATGCAAATAAATAAATTTTTACAGACAGCGAAGGCGATTTCCCGTCGTAGCAAGCTTTTTTACTGCTTAACTCGCGTAAAGCAAGTGACAATTATGGATGGGTTTACCTTTTTTTTCTTTGTCAAAGTTGCATTTTTTAGTCTGACGTGACCACCAATGCCGTTACGCTGTTAACTTAGAACCGATTGGAGGATTTTGAATGTGATCGCATGATTGACAATGCTTGAAGTTGGCTACTCAAACAGAGCGATGAGTTGCACTAAATGACCACTGCTGAGAAAAGATGATGAAATCCGAAGTATTTTATTAAATCCACTGTGTTAAACATTACTGGCTATAAGTTTTGCATTGAACTACTGTCAACACCGAGGGATGATAAACCTGTAAAACGTTTATTGTACAGGGCGATTATAATTAAAGTCCCACTTTCAAAATGCTGTAAAAAAAAGAACAACCACTCGTCACAATGAGTTCACATTTGAACTGAAGATACTTGAGGAAGGCGGAAACGGTACGGCATCAAAAAAAGGATCAAGAATGAATTGTTAAAGAATCTCTAAAAGAATATACAAAAGCAAGATAAATGTCGTTTTAAATGAAGAATGAAGTATTACAAATTCTACGAAAAACACTATAAAATTCAATAGCCAAGTGAATACATCAAAGTTTGAAAATTCCGGGCTTAAATGAAAGAATGAAGTATTCCAAATACAATAAGAAGCACTATACAGCTGAATAGGCACCGGAAAATGCCAAAAGTGATAAATATGAAACTTCAAGAAGAAGGAATGGATCAACGCACTACGAGTACTTATAGCTATTGGATATAAAAATGTTTAAAATCCCAAGCCAAGACGTGAAAAGTGTTTCAAAACTATACTACAAAACACTTCAAGCAAAAGCCAAATTCATCAGAAAGTTCCTGAAGATTAACGTTATTCATAAAATATTTCAAGAGTTGAGGGGCCCAAATTACCATTTTCATTACTTTGTACTTGATGTAATATGATTCCAATAGAGAAGCATAATCTAAAATATATTATTCATGAAGTATTTCAAGAGTTGAGGGGCTCAAAGTAGCATATTAAGCCAAAATTTGAAATGGAGTTTTACTTGCTTGGTCCTCATTTTCGGATAACGTCACATGATAAAAAAAAGCACCCATAAAGAAAAGTCTCTTGATGTAATACTAATTATAGAATCAACTTCAAGTTTTTTATAGCCTTCGTTATCGTCGGTAAGTTTTTGAATTCTGCAACACTTTTCCTCTTTGCCAGAAACGTGCTTTGTAATTAGGATTAGAAATGAATCGAATGCCATTTTGACTCGTTCCATGCTGCTTAACAGCTTTGGTAAGAATCAACTTTCTAATTGGCAGGTGAATAGAGAAGCAGAATCCAAAATATTTTTTTAAATTTGTTATGTTGACTGTAATTGTAATTTTATGATAAACAGAATGATGATGGACTATGATTTAATGACCGCTTGAAGGTAACATGATATATCTTATATTACTCGATCCCAGTTACTCTCCTTTAAAATATGTGTCGAGCAGCAATTAATGTTATGAATTTTACTGTAGGTTAATATTACATGTTAGAGCAGAGAGGTAGCCTACCCGCGGCCCGCCTTGAACATTTTTGCAGCCCATGAGATTTATCACACTTTTAAAAAATATATTTAAGGCCAAATGATTATATAATGGCCAGAGTAGTGAAAACCAATGTATTAAAAAGTACATTATGTGCGCATCCCTATATTAAAAAATGAACTGTCGAAATGATGAGAAAAATTAACCCTGACTTTAAAATAACATTCTTGCGAATATAGGACAGATACTGCCTGTCTTATTTACGAGTTCCCAAAATAATTAAATAATATTCTGCAAACTCATAATACCTGTCATCAGACTCAGTGGCACAGTGACATTTAAAGAAAGAAGTCATCCCTCATAGTTACCTGCATCTCACAAAGCCAAGCGTAACTGAAACACTAATGGATATTTTGACGTCAAATTTCCCACAGATGTCAAGGGTAGTGCCAGCAACCTAAAAAAAGAAAAACAATTGAAATTCCATAAGCCCCCGGGAATTTTTAATTGAAAATGGGTCTTACTTTTTGGACACAGCAGTAATTGACACAATTATCGAAATCCATCTAATAAAACATAATAAACATAACATCCACAATAAACATTAATCTATCTCACATTTTGACAGTACCAAAAACGAACTGTATCCCAAGATAAAAAAAAATGGCCTGCAATCAATTTTCACTTCTTACAGTACAGTGTTCAATCACTTTTATAGAGGTACCTGTCATCAAACTCAGTGACATTTAAAGAAAGATGTTCCTTCATAGCTGACAGCGTCTCTAAAAAGCCAAGCTCAACTCATACACAAATGAATATTTTGACGTGAATTTTCACACAGATGCCAAGGACAGTGCCAGAAACCTAAAAAAGAAAAATAAATTGAAATTCCATAACACACACAGTAGTAATTGACAGCAGTAATCACACACAGTCGTAATTGACACAATTATAGAAAACCCCATACACAAATGAATATTTTGACTTGAAATTTCACGCAGATGTCAAGGGCAGTGCCAGCAACCAAAAAAAAAAAAGAAGAAAAAAAAATTGAAATACCATATTCCCCGGGAAATTTAAATTGAAAATGGGTCTCACTTTTTGGACACAGTAGTATCTAGAAATTCAAGCACGCACTTGAAATAAAGAAAAAGAATAAAATATTGTCTACATTTCAAGACAGTCGTGATAGCCCCGGGAATTTTAAATTGAAAATGGATCTTACTTTTTGGACACAGTAGTATCTAGAAATTCAAGCACGCACTTGAAATAAAGAAATAGAATAAAATATTGTCTACATTTCAAGACAGTCGTGATAGCCCCGGGAATTTTAAATTGAAAATGGATCTTACTTTTTGGACACAGTAGTATGTGACTGTTTAAAAAATTATAATTTAAAATAAACGCAAGATCAATATCAAAATTCCTCACCACAGCGTTAATTGCAGGTAGATGCAATAGTTTTATAGATAACAGAAACTTATTAGCAAACTCATGTATAATATATGGATAGAATACTTTTGTTACATTATGTGACTCGTATATAATAATTGGCACAATTATCGAAAACTCTATATTATAGATTCATCTATCTCAAAACTTGACACTACCCAAAATAATAATAAAAACAAAACTGTATCCAAAGGTAAAAAAAAAAAAAAAAAAAAAAAAAA
>BPLQ01003666.1:1205717-1221999 GCA_021605075.1 Caerostris darwini | reverse complement strand
TACAGAAAATGTTATAAAATTTGAATTACAGAAAATGTTATAAAATTCGAATTACCGAAAATGTTATAAAATTAAAATTATCGAAAATATTATAAAATTAGAATTATCGGAAATATTTAAAAATTATCAGTACATACACATACAGTACATTAAATACAAAATACATACACATAACGTCTTGGTTTGGTTTGTCGCTCTACAGTCCTTTTGTGCACCCTTTGGGCTAATTAGACTGGAACCTACAGTTTAAGGTGTATTCCGAACGACTCACAAACATCCCTGCCATTGCAAGCATCATAATGTCTTGGAGTTGATAATGGAATTTTTTGAAATTTAATGCTAATTTAACCCTACCGAAAGTAAAATTTAAAAATAGATCCAATGAATTATTTAATTAGATTATACACAAATCGAGAAAAGATCATTTTCGCGTTGAAAAATTCGTGATATAATCATTGAAATATTTTTTTTGTCTTCAAATAATGGACATTTTCTTCAACAAATAAATCTTGTTGCTTAAAATTAAAGTTGTAGCTGTAGAATTTTGAAGCGAAGGTTATTTATTTACATCGTTGGATTGCTTGTTCCAACTTTATTCTTTTTAGACAATACAAAAAAGGAAAGGGTAGTGTTAGTAAAACAGATTTTTAATCCTTTGTGCACTTTTACAATTTATTCTTCCATTGTATCAACTCACGAAGATCTTGAAATGTAGACAACATTTTATTCATTTTTCCTTTATTTCAAGTGCGTGCTTGAATTTCTAGATACTGTTGTGTCCAAAAAATGAGACCAATTTTCAATTTAAATTTCTCGGGGCATATGGTATTTCATTTTTTTTCTTTTTTAAGCTGTTGGCACTGTCCTTGACATCTGTGGGAAATTTGACGACAAAATATTCATTATTGTTTGAGTTACGCTTGGCTTTGTGAGACGCTAAAGCTGATTCCGGCGATTTTTGAAATGTCTGAATTCATGGTGCAAATAACTTGCATTCAATTTTGTTTGCGAAAACGTATAGAATGTTGCAGAAGGCATTCGGTGAGCATTCCTATATCGGAAAGAAATGTTTACAAGTGGTACAAACAGTTCAAAGAAGGCAGAGAACGCGTTGAAGACGAAGAGCCCTTGGGTCGACCATCGACCTCAACCGACGACGCTCACGTTCAAAAAATTAAAGATTTGGTGTTTGCACACCGTCTATCAATAAACTCATGTTTGTGAAAATTGCAACACCATGAAGGACTTACGCGAGTGAGCTGAAATTTTCAGGTAAGGCAAATTAACGCATGATATGCAAATGATTAGAATTTCAAATCCGTAGCGCATGCGTATGCTGAGCAGCGCCCTCTGAACGCCGGATGGATCCGAATAAATAGACGGCTGTAGCTAGGCGTGTATGGTTATCTGCTAGTGGTAAACGTTAGCTCAATCGCTACTTATGCCTCTTGGACGAAAGAGAGTGAGATTTGAACAACTTACAGAGTTTGAAAGGGGGAGAATCATCGGACTTCTTGAAGCTGGATTGTTTTATCGTGCAGTAGTCGCTCGTGTGCAGCGTAACAGCAGCACAGTGATGCATCTTTGGAAGCGTGGACGGACGAGTGTCGGACAACTCGGAAATCCGGGAGTGGACCCCGAAATGTGACGTCAGCTCGCGATGGTAGACACCTGGTTCGCATGGCGCTGACGGACCGTACAGCTTCCTCTAGACAATTGGCAGCACAGTGGTCAATAGCTACAGGTGTTTCATTGTGTGCTTCATCAATTAGTAAACGCCTGCTGCAGCGTGAACTGCGCGCAAGGACGCCTTTATGCAGGATCCCTCTCACGCTAAACCATCGCCGCCTGCGGCTACAATGGGCCGCTCAGCATAGAGACTGGCGTACTGATTGGCAGCATGTCGTGTTTTCTGATGAATCCCGCTTTAATTTGTGGTACCATGATGGCCGCATTCGTGCCAGACGCTTTGCCGGTGAACGCCACCTTCCGGAGTGCATTATCGAACGCCACAGTGGACGAACACCCGGAGTTATGATCTGGTGTGCCATAGCATATCATGGACGATCTCAATTGCTAAGAATTGTGGGCAATCTGAACAGCAACCGGTACATCAGTGAAGTTCTACAGCCCCAAGATGTTCCCTTCCTTCAAAGCTTGCCAGGCGCTGTATTTCAACAGGACATTGCCCGCCCTCATATCGCTAGGACTGTTCAATCCTTCTTTGCAACGCGGCAGGTACAGCTTCTTCCTTGGCCTGCGTATTTCCCGGATATGTCGCCGATTGAACATGTGTGGGATTTCGTTGATCGACATCTTGCTCCTGATCCTCGTCCTGGTGCTTCTGCAGACGAACTTTGGGTGCGCTTACAAACAATATGGAATGCTCTTCCTCAGGCAGACATTCAAAATTTGTTTGACTCCATGCCACGTCGTGTGGCAGCATTTATTGCAGCGCGTGGTGGCTACACAAAATACTGATTCCGATCTATCGTTATTGTTTGTTTGCTTTGAACATTTAATCATTTATTTGTACCACTACCACTCAATTGTGTATTAAATTTCTTTCAATTATGACGATTCCTTCATGGTGTTGCAATTTTCACAAACATGAGTTTAATTATGCTGATGATGTTGGAATTTCAAAAGGATCGAAAAATAAAGCCCATGTCGTTCCACAACCACCGTATTCACACCATGCAACTTCTGGCTATACCCTAAACTCAAAAGACTACTCCAGGTACACCGTTTTGAGTCGATTGAATAGATTCAACGTGAATCGCCGCGCTTTGTAGGCCATCCCGGCTGATGACTTTTTAGTAAGCATTGAGGATTGGAAAGAAAGTTGGCATGAGTGCATTGTGTCCGAATGGGATTATTTTGAAGGCGATGAAATAAATTGGGAAGAATAAATAATGAGTTTTTGAAAAAAAAAATAATTGGTCTTACTTTTTGTGCACAGTAGTATTGTAGCCTATGCACTTTAGAGTATTTCGAAACTTGTTAACCGCTTTATGATACGTAACATAACTTTGACGAATCAATACTTCTTTTTCAGTCAAGTTTGGTTAACTTTATATATGTGGAGAGACGAATTCAATGTTCTTAAACCAGGGGTGGCCAACCCAAATGATCTTGCGGGCCACTTTGGAAATGCATCCTAACTCCGCGGGCAGCATATAAAATTACTTATTCCCCTATTAGATTTAAACCTACTATAGATATTTTTTTGAAATGAAAAATTGAAACATAATGCGTTATTATTATTGTGTTTACTACTATTCTTAAATGTAAACATAGACAATATAATAATAATGATACTAAACGCCCATGGTAAAGAAACATAAAATTAGAAATGACATAAATGTAAACGAAACAAAAAAAATGAAATCATTAAAAAATATTTATTTTGGTGCGATATTTGTTTCTTCCACTTAGCTTTTGAAATCGATCTCAATTTGGATATTTGCACATTATAATTGGCATTGCGATCGTAAATTGGTGTTTAGCGTCACGTAAATAATTAAATTTATAATTATTCCACGAACAATTAAAATCGTAATCGTGTAATTATTAAACAAAATAATTAAATTATAATTATTCTACGAACTCATAACTGTGAATTCATAATTTTTTGTTCTTTCTAATGCAACTGGCAATCACTTAGACAGCTTGGTCTTGGATGCCTTAAGGCAAGCGCTGCACAGACGTTACTCACTTTGAATGACCTAGGGGGCGCGTGTAACTTGAAAATAAGCCACGGACAAAGAGTAGCAATGCCCCCCGTAAATTCATAAATAAAACGGGCAATATCTGTCCTATATTCGCAAATATATTATTTTAAATCAAAGTTAATTTTTTTCTCATAATTTCGACAAATAATTTTTGATTATATGGATGCAGAAATAATGTTTGATTAAAATAATAATTTTAATATAAAATACTTTAAGTATATAATACTAAAACATCAAATACATTTTTTTAAATTGAAGGAAAGGTTTTAAAAGGTTAAGTTATAGATATTTTTAAAAGCATACAAATGTTGTTGACTTGCTTTGTTGTGCTTGCAAACCGTCGATTTACAATTAGAGAGTTAGAGTTATGCATTTTTAAAAGGATAGGTCCATTCCATTTTGGGCCTCAAACGCGTCAAATCTCTATTGGTATCGAAAACACTGAATGCGCCAGCTCATACTGCATTGATTCTTCGTGACTTTTTCGCCAAAAATGAAACCCATATCGTTCCACAATCACCATATCCGCACCGTGAAACTTCTGGTTATTCCCTAAACTCAAAAGACCACTCCGTGGACACCATTCTGAGTCGATTGAAGAGATTCAACGTGAATCGCCGCGCGCTTAGAAGCCCGTACCTGCCGATGATTTTTTAGCATGCGTCGAGGATTAGAAAAAACGTTGGCATAAGTGCATTGTGTCCGGAGGGGATTACTTTGAAGGCGATGAAATAAATTTGGAAGAATAAATAAAGAGTTTTTGAAAAAAAAAAAAAATTGGTCTTACTTTTTGGGAACAGCAGTAGCTTGAAAGTAAACAAATTAAAACAGATAATATCTGGAACCGTTTATCAAAACTTCCGTGCAGTTTAAAGCACACTTAAAATCTACAGATACATGTTGACTCATCAACAGAAAATCGTTTAGTACGTACCAGAAGTAGTTATTGACTGTTCAAATCATTAAGCAAGTCTTACCTTCTTTATGGTTGATTAAATCCGATGATTCAACGAGTTGGAAAACGTCCCATTGGTGTTAAGTGAAGCAGATCTTGAAAAAGGGAACAAATAATTTGGCAATTATTTATCTCAAGTGTGCAATCGTGTAATTATAATCCGATTAATCTGTTGTTGATGTTTATATTTAATTAAACAAGACTAGCGTTCTAAGCATACATTCTGTAAAAAGTATCTACTAGTACACCACACTACACCACATCACTGTGCCTAGATCTTAGTTGCCCCTTTACAATTTGGGAATGATGTGGGTGAGAAGCCTGATTGGGCTCTGTGACGCTCTACGCTTATAGGAGACTGGAACATTCGGGTTAAAGTGGAATTTGAACCACTACATGCCACAGACAGAATTCGAACCCGAAATTTGTGGTACCGAGCACTAGCCACTCGGACATCATGTCCCTGTAAAAAAGTATCTGAAAAATTTATAATTTGCAACACGAGAGTAAAAAGGTATCGTAATCTAGCAGAAGGTAGATAGCCTTGGTCCACCATGGGGCTGTTGCATCAATGAAGATTCAATTTCGTTTGCCGCTCTATAGTCATTTTATGCACACTTTAGGCTATTTAGACCGGGACCTACTGTTTAACATGGATTCAGAACCACTAACAAACATCCATGCCATCGTCAGGATTCGAACTTGAAGTCTATGGTATTAATGACCAGAGCGCTACCCAATAGGCCATTAGGCCGCACGTCAAGGAAGAAGAAAAGATATTGCAGCATTTTTTATGCAGCGATATCTAGAATTGGTATATTGGTATAACTGTACTGAGTTACCACTAGGAATTTGAGAGCGACCTGTTAATCAGTGTGCTGACAATTATTAGCTATTATTTTTGTCATCAAACATTTTGAGTGCTCTGTGATTTCTACAAGGGAAAAAATTAGTTGAAGAAAGTGTTTGTCAAGAATTTTGTGTTTCAAACGAACTTTCGTGTGCTGAATCATTACAAATGTTGTTGAAAATCTACAGTAGATCCAAGTCCAAAACATAGGCATATGAAGGGTGAAAAACATTCAAAGAAACACTAGAAATGGTTGTTGATTTGTCTTGTTCTGGTCGACCTTCAATTGTTGGGAAGCGGCCTGACGTTCAAGTGGCTAGCTCTTTGGCACCACAGACTTCAGGTTCGAATCCTGAAGGTTGCCTGTCTTCGGAATCATCCACTTTTAACTGTAGGCCATCGCGTGCACAAGATGACCGTAGATCGACGAACCAAACCACCAAACATTTTGAGTGCTCAGTGGTTTTTACAATGGAAAAAATTAGCTGAACAAGAAGTTTGTCTTAGATTTTGTGCTTCAAACAAAGTTTCATGTGCCGAATCCCTAAAAATGTTGTAAAAATCTATGGTGGTTCGTATATGTCCAAAACACATATGAAGGTTGAAAGGCATTCAATTCAAGAAGCCCGAGAAACTGTTGTTGAGTTCATTTGTTTCATTGGTCGACTTTCAATTGATGGAACAGACAAAAACGTGGTAAACATGAAACATGGTAATGAACTGTCGAAATTAGGAGAAAAAAGCAACATTGATTTTAAAATGATATTCTTGCGAACACAGGACAGATAGTATTGTCTGTTTTATTGAAGAGTTTACAGTCATGGGTTCGCAGAATAATTAAATTGTATTCTGCGAGCTCATGGTGCGCGAGCATCTTGGGACATCTAACAGGCTCTATATTTCACTTTAATGATTTCATTTTTTTTTTATTTCATTTATATTTATAAATTTTTTTATATCTCCTTTTTAGTGTTACATATTTCATTACAATGTGCGTTTAGTATCATTATTATTAGGTTATCTATATTTACATGCAAGAATAATAGTAAACACTATAATATTAACTGATTATGTTTCAATTTTTCACTCCAAAAAAAATGTCTATAGTGGGCCTAAATCCAATAGGGGGATATATAATTTTATATGTGACCCGTAAGATAATTTGGAATGGCCCCCAAGTGGGATAAGAAACAATAATTTAACAGCGAGTTCATTCAATGATTTTTGGGAGATAAGCACAAAAAAGGAACACGCACAAAGACAAAATCGAATTTGTTTTCAAAATATTTCTTATTCTACACGGACGATTTGGCTGGCAAACGTTGCCATGGTAACCATTCTAACATTGGAATAACATTTGCACTTGAAGTTATTTTTGATACGCAGAATTATTATTTAATGATTTTGTTAAAACAAAGAATTTAACAAAATCATTAAATAATAATTCTACGTATTAAAAAAAACCTACAAGTGCAAATGTTATTCCAATGTTAGAATGATTAACCCTATTTATTGATGGATATACAGAAAAAAAAATGTTTTAAAAGTGAGAGAATTTTTCATAAAGATTCAATTTTTAAAATGTACAAACTGTCTTATTAATGAAGAGATTTTATACAGTAGTTTAGGATATATGGCAGCATTCGATTCCCCCTAATGAAATGGACTGGAGTATGAATAGCATATTCTTTTGTGGTAGATAGGTGGATCCAATGTTCCACTTATGTGTTCCAAGAACAGCCCACCGACTGGAATAGCTAGCCGAATTTATACTTGAATCTCTAGAATAAAAAAAAAAAATAAAACAGTACAAAACTTTATTTGTCATAATTTTGATAACGCATATCGACTTTATTAAAAAAAAATTATGAGTCTTAATAATTACGGGCAAAAAAAATTAAGCGAGGTTTTGGTTTGTCACTCTACGGTCATTTTTTGCACACTTTCGGTTGATTAGACAGTTCCACTACAGTTAAACGTGGCTTCCGAACTCCTCACCAACACCCATGCCACCTCCAGGATTCGAACCTGAAACCTGTGGTACCAATGGCCAGAGTGCTAACCAATTAACATGTACCTACTATTTCTGAAGCGCTATTTCTACTTCTGTATGACATTTTCATTGTCATTGACATTGTCATTTACGACTGTATCATATTCTTTTTCACCTTTAACTGAAATATGTCGATTTCCAATACTTTGACATAAGGTCATTCTCCTGTAGATGATTGAATTACGCTGCGTGAACCATGTACTGCCTGCACCCACAATAAGACACCCTAGTTTCGAATGAACACTTCCAAGTGTGACATTTGGGGATTCACGTGGTCAATGGAAGGACCTATCGATTTATAAACGTATCCATCACAGACTCGGAAGCTTTCGATTTAAAACCGCTTGTCGAGCTTTGAGTCAAGTACACTGCAGATATATATATATATATATATATACAGGGTGATTATAATTATAGTTCCACTTCCAAAATCCTGTAAAAAAAGAACCACTCATCACAATGAGTTCAAATTTGAACTGAAGATACGTGAAGAAAAGGGTAACTGTACGGCATCCAAAAAAAGTTTCCAAAGTGTATTAATAGAGGGCGCTGTAAGCGGCATAAAGAAAGTGAATTCGACTGCCAGTGATATTTTGAATTGAAATGGCAACGTATTTGGCATGCGTTGCACACTAAACCCAACTGTAGTGTTCTATGTGCTTGATTGTTTCGGGTTTTCACGGGAAAAATGACTTCCAAGTCATTCAACAAGCGTGACACTGTTTGTGGAAAGCTCATCCACCACGGCAAGATTATATGAAATTGGATGGGAAAAATCGGTGGAACTTTTTTTGGATGCCATACCGTTTCCCCCTTCTTCAAGTATCTGCAGTTCGAATTTGAACTCATTGTGACGAGTGGTTCCTTTTTTTACATCATTTTGAAAGTAGGACTTTAATTATAATCCTGTATATGTACACTTAGAGAATTGACAAGGAGTGAACAAAAAAAAAAAAAAACCCACCCATTTTGTATAATAAAAGTCCCAATATTATTTATATAAATAAGAGTATAATTATAAAACACGCAATTATAATATTATGATATAATTGCAATGATTATTTTTATTTAATAAATAAATTATTCTGATCATTACCCGTAATTATAAATGAGTAAATTGCCCATTATCACCCAACACAAGACCTTGAAGTACCTCACGTGCAGACACCTCTCTAAAAACAGAGAGAGGGGGAACGAAATTGATCAAAATAAGTGCAGCTGTTAACTGCAAATCATTAGACAAATGCAGACGTGAAAAGGATGAACGGCTAGAACTGCATAGATAGATAACGAAAAAAAATGAATTATATACAAAATATACAACAAAACAACAGGGTATGAAACAGTTGTCCAGGAAATAAGTAAAATCAAAACCAACTAAGTAATAACACACCCTCACCCCTCACATACGCACAGATCTATCTATCTGTTCATGAATTTATAAGTATATTGGGGCCTGTTGGCCGACTGACTACACACACTTTTACAAAATACATTTATTTTACAATGACCAGAGTAGTGAAAAACAATGTATTAAAAAAATTCACGGTGTGTGCATCCCTAGATTCAAAAATGAACTGTTGAAATGACGAGAAAAAATGAACTTTGATTTTAAAATAACGTTATTGCGAATATAGGACAGATATTGGCAGTTTTATTCTTGCGTTTACAGTTATGAGTTCGCAGAATAATTCAATTATAAACACCAATTACGATGCAACACCAATTATAATTATGATTGCAACACCCATTACGATGTGCAAATATCACAATTGAGATCAAATTTGCAAAAGCTAAGTGAAAGAGTGGAGAAGCACATATCACTCTAGTAAAATAAATATTTTTTAATTTAATTTTATTTATTTCATTTATATTTATATATTTTTCAATTCCTTCTATTAGCTCACACTCTCCCTATATATATCTTGTTCAAATTTTTAATCGTTCATAAAATACTTTTGATTCATCTACTCCAGTTCAAATACATTTTTTTGAACTTGTAGTGGATGACACTGGATGTGAATACAGTTTTTTCAAATATTAATTCAGTAATTAAATTTAATGAATTAATTTTAGTTTTTTTTTTAGTTTTAAGTTGAATATATATACCAATAGAGGGCGCCAGATAAACTAAAAAAAATGAATGAAAATTATTTATAAAGGACTTTCTGCAATAAAGTGAAAAAAAAGTAGGAATTGACTTTAATTTTTTTTTTATTTTACTTGTTTACATTTCATTTTTAGTGTTATATATTTCTTTACACTATGCGTTTAAGTATCCTTATTTTTATATTATCTATGTTTACATGTAAGAATAACAGTAAACAAAAAATAATAACTTTAATCAATTTTTCACTCCAAAAAATGTCTATAGCGGGTCTAAATCTAATAGGGAGATATATAATGTTATATGCGGCCCACGGTGTTAGGATGCATTTCCAAAGTGGCAGCAAGATCATTTGGGTTGGCCACCCCTGAATTAAAATTATGTGAAAGCAGACGATTTTAAACAGTAAGTACAACAACAATATTAAAGGCATTATACCACTCTCAAAGTACAATTTGGTTTTGCTAGTAATTGTTTTTATACTAGCAATTAATTAGATAGATAATAATAGATAATAGCTGCTTATTCATTATAGTTTATGAATAAGTAGTTAATATCTAATACAACTCCAACCCTGTGATTTTATTAAATATCTTTAATTTATTTATAAGGTACTACTGCAATAAATGACAATGAAATAATTTAAATTTATATAATTAATATTTATAGCTATAAAATTTATTTGAATTTGTATTGTTTTGTACTTCCTGCATCATTAATTACGTAGAATTATACATTGTTTTAATAAGATAAATATTGTTTTGCAACTATATACCAATTGCTGGCTTCATAATAGCAGACCTCAATTTTAGAACGCTGAAAAAGTTGACTAGACCAATTACACAGTTTTTAAGTGGCGATAGTATCAAGGAAATGATGTTTTCCAGAACTAATAAAGAAATATATTTTAATTTAATGTTAAAAAATATTAAGCTTATTATGTTGCTGTTCTATTGCAGCTGGCAATACAGACGCAGTTAATATTTATGCCATAAGCAAGGGCTGTACCGCTGTTGTTCATTTAGCACTACCCAGGGGGCACGTGTAGCTTGAAGATATGCTACGGACGCGGGTAACACAACAGCTGCCCACTTTGCCACTTAGCCCCGAGTCGGGCATTTAATAATTTTAAGAGCTATAGAATAAATTACTAAATTACAAATTTCTTAAGAACGTATACGCAAATGCTCTATGTTATCCTTTTTTAACGCATTAATTAGATAGTGACGGTTAACTCTAAAAGTAAGAAAATGCATATAAAAAATAAAATATTTCTTACTCAACTTTTGAAAGTTGAAAAATATATAATAAGATGCAAATAATTTTGTATCCTTAATTTTATTTACAATCACACTTTAGTGTAAATAAAGTCAAAGATGGATACATTTATTTTCGTTGTTTCGATTTCACTTTTAATTATTTATATTTTATTTTTCCTATATTTTATTCAAATGGTTTTTATAATATATTCTTCTTCATTGGCGCAGCAGCCCCATTGTGGGCCAAAGCCGTCTACCTACTGGTAGATTTCGAGACGGGAGGTTTTCTTTTTACGGGACAGGGCTGTCAACCCTACTCCCAGCAGTTATATTAGACCGGAATCTATGGTTTAAAATGGATTCTGTACCATTACAAACATCCATGCCACCGCCGGGACTTTAACCAGAAAGCCGTGGCACCGAGAGCCAGAGCGCTAATCACTCGGCTTGTAGGTCCTTTATAATGTATTAATATACATATCTACATTTGCATACGTTTACACAAACTATTTTTGATTAAATTTCTTTTTGGTTTTGCTTTAAATATTAATTTGCTAACTACTAAATTATAAAATTGATTAGTTTTCAAAATAATTAGCTCCTAAAATTTATCGACGCAGGTCTAAATATTTTAAAGTATTTTCTTATAAACAAAACAAAAAATAGCTTCTTTGATAAACAGAAAAAGGAGGAACCAGCATAATAATATCATGAAGAATTTGTGTGAAAAATGATGCTTCCCCCACCCTATTCTCCCGACCTAGCTCCAACAGATCCTCATCGGCGCAGCAGGGCCGGTGGGTCAAGGCCGTCGGCCTACAGGCAGATTTCGAGACGACAGTAGTTTTCTTTTTATGGGGCAGGGTTGTCAGCCATACGCCCAACAGCCATATTAGACCGAGACCAACGGTTTAAAGTGGATTTCGAACCACTGCAAACATCCATGGCACCGCTGAGACTTGAACCCCAAACCTGTGGCACCAAGTGCCAGAGCACTACTCACTCGACTATCAAACTCCGCTCCAACGGATTCCCATCATTTAAAAAAACTTACAGAACCATTTTGTAGGACTTGGGCTGGTTTGGTTTTCGCTCTACGGCCATCTTGTGCACACGAGGGCTAAACAGACTGGTACCTATAGCTTAACGTGGATTCAAAACCACTCACAAAATTCCATTCCACCGCCAGGATTCGAACCTGGAGCCTGTGGCACCAAAGGCCAAGAGAAGCGGATGAAATGAGGATGTATATATATATATATATATATATATATAAAATTATATAACTATATTTATATAATAAAATAAAAGTAAGTTTATGTTTAACGGACAGAGCATGTGCTCTCTTAAATTTATATCAATTAAATTTTTTAATTCATTGAATTTTCTAAAAAATTTTGTCTAATAATTGTGTCTAAATAATAATTATTATTTTTAAATTATGTCGAATTATGTCTAAATTATGTCTAATTATTGATAAGGCACTCCAACAAAACACCAGCCTTTACGTTACGTTACCAACAGTGAAATTAAGGAAGTTTCCCTATCAATCGCGACCTACAAGCAATGTTTCTGAATATGCATACGGCCCCCATAACCCGTATTTAGGAATAGATCTTTTTTACCTGTGATAGAAACGGGTAAGGACTAGTCCGTTGAACGTTCACAAAAACGCAAGTTGCCGTTGCTGCCGCTCGCAAGGATTTTTCTGCTCTGGACACCTGTGAAGCGAACCTGAATGCGCTCTTATTACCTTTTGCAAATTAGGATTACTCATTAAACAAAAGGGAATACTAGCCCAGGTAAAATATTTTCTATTCATTTTATTTTTATTTATTTATTTTCGGATAGTTTAGAATTACGAATGTTGCATGTTTTGATTTTTACTTTTCACCCGCATTTTAGTTAGAGTTGCAGACATGTGGAACAGTTCTGATTAGATTGCGAATAGCCGATTCTGATTATTATTAATTTTAAATAATTTTTTTTATATTAAATTAAATTGTTCTTTGCAATGCATATTATTTAAATAAAAAAAAAAATTCTAACAAATTCTGTTACTTTTGCAAATGTAATTGTTTAGTACTTTTTCACCAGTTAATGGTAAGACGCAATGACACCATTTAAAAACATATAGTAAATTGCGAATAGCCAATTCTAATTAAATTAATTTTAAACAATTTTCTTATTAAATTAAATTGTTCTTTGCATATTATTTAAATAACAGTTTATTTCTGGAAAATTCTGTTACATGTTTAGCACTTTCGTAAATGTAATTGTTTAGCACTTTTTTACCAGTTAAATCTGAAGACGTAATGACATTTAAAACCATATAATTAAATTGTGAATTTTGATTAAATTAATTTTAAACAATTTTTTATTATTATTAAATTAAATTATTCCTTTCAATACATAATATTTAAATAACAATTTTTTCCTGGAAAATTCAGTTACATGTTTATTTATTTATTTAAATGTAATTGTTTAGTACCTTTTACCAGTTAAATCTGAGGACGTAATGACACCATTTAAAAACATATAATTATATTTCTGATTACATTGCGAATAGCCAATTTTGATTAAATTAATTTTAAACGATTTTCCTATTTCTATTTTTATATTAAATTAAATTGTTTTTTGCAATGTATTTTATTTAGATAATATTTTTTTTCTAGAAAATGCTGTTATATTTTTACTAATTTAAATGTAATTGTTTAGTACTTTTTTATCAGCTAAATCTAAAGACGTAATGATACCATTTAAAAACATATAAATTTATTATATAAATTTACACATTTGAGAGCTAAAATTCTAATTATTTTTCGATAGGAAAAATTAAATATATTTAGAATTTTTCTTTTGTTTAAAAATAAAAAATAAAAAAAAATTCTAAATTTTATTTTTGTTTAAAAAATAAATTTTTTTATATACTGTTATTTCTTTCAAGTTTGTAATTCAAATCGTTCAATATTTATGAAAATTTTAAAATATGCGTTTATTTTCGTACATAAATTATAGACTATCAACGTATATAATTATGACCAATAGCAAATTTCAAAAGTGATAAAAGCGTAATTTTTTATTATTTTTATTATACTTAATATTTTTTTATTATACTTACAGAAAAAAAGGTTATTTAGATTAATTAAATTATTCGTATTACAGGAAAAAAAATGGATAAATCAAAAAATTAAATGATATTTTAGAAATTAATAAAATTCTTAAACAATTTTTTCCAATTAAAAGAATATTAATGTCATCTTATTGAAGTTGACAGCATCGTGGTTATAAAAATAAAAAATAAAAATTTTATCAAATAAAATTTAAACCGATTACAGTAACAAACCATATAAATGAAAACTTAAACTAATAAATAAGTTAGTAAATTTTCCAGTTTAATTTTCGTTTTAAATTTGAAATTCTACTTCTTTAGTTTTTATTTACAAGTTATGACCGTTAAGTTATTATCACAAGACTTCTTGACTAATTATAAAACTTAATATATTTTAAGTAATTTTTTAATTTGCTTTTTTACATTATTATAATTAAAAAAACATTTTCCTATTTACAAGAATATTATATTTTTCAGAAACTTTAATATAATTACTTTTATAAAGCGCAATTAATTAAAAATATACGTCAATTTAATAATTTGAAATATATTTCTTTTGAAAACAATTAAAATGTATTGTTGTTTTCATAATCTATAATAACGAATTGTTACTGTTAACTGTTATAGTCGTATAATAACGATTTTATTGTAAATGTACTGCTGTAATGAGATTTACTAAGTTAAACTAAACATTTTCAAAAAATACTTAAATAATTTCCTTAAATAAAATTTTTAAGATTGCTTTCGTTTTACTAATAAATAAAGTTGCTCAATACTTCTATAAAGTAACCAAATAAAAAATGAATTTTTTTGTTTAATTGATAACATAAGTTTATATTTAGGTAAAACGTTTTAACAAATCAATAGGGAAAAAACAATTTAATTTTTCTTTAAGTAAAATTATATATATTTTTATAATTAAATTCTCGTATATTATAATAAAAATTAGAATAATAATTTATTAATCAAATATTGCGGTAATTTCAGTAATAATAACATTAATTTTATTTCAAAATTCCATATCTATATTTTCTATTTTCTGTAAAATTTTACCTAACTTAGTTTTTTGATGATTAGAATAATATCTAGAACAACTTTTGAGTTCCAGATCAATCTTTCTTTATATAGTGTCGATTGAATGGCTACAGAAATCAGTTAATTTGTAATTAATAATTAATTTTCTTTTATCCAAACATGTTTCTAAACATTGAAATTAAAAAAAAAATTATGCAAAAAAACTTTTACAGATTTTATTTTCAGAAAATACGATGTCACACAAAAATATTTTAACCATCTGTACTTTGTTCATTAAAATTATTGTTGTAGATTAATCTAAATTATAAGAAATATTAGAACAATTAATTACGAAAAGGTTTTTAATGAATGAAAAAATATTTTTTACTCTTAAAACAAATGATTATTCTTAAAGTATTTATTGTTTTTTTTTTTAAATATACTTTATTACTGAATTAATTAATGAACTTCATTACTGAATTAATTTACTGAAATTGTTTCATTACTGAATTTCGAAATTATCAAAGAAATAGAAATAAAATTTCAAATAAGTATTCTTGAAATTAAGAAATATTTGTTAAAAATTAAGAAATACTTGATTTCCGCAAAATATTTGTTTTAGACAAATAAGAAATTTTACATATATGATTATTTACGTAATTACTTATTGAAGAATTCTTAAGGTTTAAAAGAGAAAGTTTTAATAGTGATCGTGAGTTTCAATAGTGATCCAATGGCATATTGCATGCCATATTACGCAAATGCTATATTAATTAAAATACAATTGATTGAATTATTAATACATTACTGATAGAAAAATTATTCAAGAAAATATAATGATTTAATTTTAACATAGAATATGCTTTGCTGAAGAATCCTGCGATTTAAATCAAATTGAAAAATTTATTTGTATTCTTTTGAAAATTTATTTTTAAGTCTTAAAACTGGATAGTATAACAAAAACCTTTTTTTTTTTTGGATTATGTTTTATATAGCAAGAATAGTGAAAGCGAATTTATATAGAAAACGTTCTACTTTTCTATATACATCCGCTTTCGCTATTCTTGCTATATAGCGGTTCTTGCAAAAACGTTATATAGTCTTGTGTTATATTTTTATATTTTTGCTAAAACGATTTATATATTTTATTTTTATATATTTATATTCTTGCTAAAACGTAGAAAATGTTCTACTTTTC